>PVKE010016531.1:0-31896 GCA_004027555.1 Craseonycteris thonglongyai | reverse complement strand
TGTTGTTTAATATGCCTTACCTCGGTAGCCATTGCTAAAAAGGGTAATCTGGAGAGACATTTTTTAGCTTTACATAACAAGTATCAAACAGATTATCCACCAAATTCTGAACTGAGAAAACATAAAGTTAGGGATCTTAAAACTCAATTAACAAATCAACAAAGCGTTTTTAAAAAGCCAAGATTGAAGTCACAAGCAGTAACTACTGCATCATTCAAAGTAAGCTATCTCTTAGCAAAACAATGTAAGCCATTTTCCCACGGTGAATTTGTAAAGGAAATTTTTTTGGAAATGTCAGATTCACTTTTTAACAATTTTAAGAACAAGAGTGAAATTGTTGCTGCAATTCAAGATCTACAATTGTCTTGAAACACAGTGATGCGACGAATTGAAAGGATGAGTGGGAATGTAAAAGAGCAGTTATATAATGTATGACAACAAGTCAATCACGACACACTTTTAAGATAAAAAGTAGATCTTATATACAGAAAAGTTGGCCACCACTGCTATAGACCAATATCTCTGGACACAGATGCAAAAATCCTAAACAAAATACTAGCAAAAAGAATACAACAATGCATTAAAAAGATTATACATCATGATCAAGTGGGATTCATCCCAGGGGCACAAGGATGGTTCAACACATGCAAATCAATCACTGTGATACACCACATAAACAAAATTAAAGATAAAAACCGTAAGATTATATCAATTGATACACAAAAAGCATTCAACAAGATACAACATCCATTTATGATCAAAACACTTAATAAAATGGGTATAGAAGGAAAATACCTTAACATAATAAAGGCCACATATGACAAACTCTCAGCGAATGTCACACTGAATGGGGAAAAACTGAAACCTTTTCTTCTAAAATCAGAATGAGACAGGGATGTCCCCTGTCACCACTGGTATTCAACATAGTGCTAGAAGTCCTAGCCAGAGCCATTAGGCAGGAAGAAGAAATAAAAGGCATTCAAATTGGAAATGAAGAAGTTAAACTGTCACTTTTTGCAGACGATATGATCCTTTGTATAAAAATACCCAAATACTCCACAAGAACACTGTTAGAAATAATAAATGAAAACAACAAAGTTGCAGGATACAAAATCAATGTACAAAAATCCACAGCTTTTTTATACACAATGAAACTTCATAAAAAGAAATGAGAAAAATGATAACATTTGTGATCAAAACAAAAATAAAATAGTTAGAAATAAACTTAAGGAAGAACGTGAAGGACTTATACATGGAAAACTATAAGTCACTATTAAAAGAAATTGAAGAATATACAAAGAAATGGAAGGATAGTTCATGTTCATGTATTCAAAGAATCAACATAATTAAAATGGCCATGTTACCCATAGCACTATACAGATTCAATGCAATTCCCATCAAAGTCCCACAGACATTCTTTCAAGAAATAGATAAAAATAATTATCAGATTCATATGGAACCACAAAAGGCACCATATTGCCAAAACAACCCTCTGAAGAAAAAGTAATAATAAGGCTGGAGGCATCATGCTCCCTGACTTCAGTCTATACTATACAAAGCATCGATAATCAAAACAGCTTGGTATTGGCAGAGAAACAGACATACAGACCAATGGAACAGAATCAAAAACCCAGAAATAAACCTACAAATATACGGACAGATAATCTTTGACAAAGGAGCAAAAAGTATAAAATGGGGAAAAGAAAGCCTCTTCAGTAAATGGTGCTGGGAAAATTGGCAAACCACATGCAAAAGAATGAATCTGGACGGTGAACTGTCACCATACACCAAGATTAACTCAAAGTGGATTAAGGACCTCCACATAAGATCCAAAACTATAAAGTGCATAGGAGAAGGCATGGGCACTAAACTTATAGACCTTGGGCTCAGAGAGCATTTTATGAACTTGACCCAAGAGGCAAGGGAAGTAAAAGCAAAAATAAATGAATGGAACTATATCAAACTAAAAAGATTCTACACAGCAAAGAACACCGTCAACAAAGTAAAAAGGAAACCAACTGAATGGGAGAAAATATTGGCAAACAATGCCTCTGATAAGGGGCTAATATCTGAAATATATAAAGCACTCATACAACTCAACAAAAAAAACCCAAGCAATCCAACTAAAAAATGGGCAGAAGACCTAAACAGGCACTTCTCTCCTGAAGACATACAAACAGCCAACAGATACATGAAAAAATGTTCAACATCACTAGCAATTAGGGAGATGCAAATTAAAACCACAGTGAGATACCACCTCACACCTGAATGGCTATAATCAACAAGACAAGGAATAACAAGTGCTAGAGAGGCTGTGACAAAAATGAACCCTCATACACTGCTGGTGGGAATGAAAATTGGTACAACCACTGTGGAAGGCAGTGTGAAGATGCCTCAAAAAACTTGGAATGGAATTGCCATATGACCCAGCAATCCCTCTCCTGGGTATCTATCCCCCCAAAAAACCTGAAAACCTTAATCCACAAAGATATATGTACCCCAATGTTCATTGCAGCACTGTTTACGGTGGCCAAGTCATGGAATCAACCAAAGTGTCCGCTGATAGATGACTGGATAAAGAAGTTGTGGTACATTTATACAATTTATGGAATACTACTCAGCGATAAGAAAAGTTGAAATACAGCAATTTGTGACAACATGGATGGACCTTGAAAACATCTTATTAAGCAAAATAAGTCAGACTGAAAGAATCAAGAAACATATGACCTCGCTTATAGGTTGAATATAACACTGAAAGGAACAAAGAAACAAAGACTCATGGACACAGTCAATAGTTCAGTGGTTACCTGAGGATAAGGGGGGAGGTGGCGGGGAGAGATGGGTTGGGGGAGTAGGGAGGGGGAATCAAACATAAGGTGATGGAAAGTGAGCTGATTCTGGGTGGTGAGCATATGTGTAGACAATGTAATGTAGAATTGTACACCTGGGAACAGTGTAATTGATATCAATTAATGTCACCCCAATAAATTTAACAAAAAAAATTAGAAATTAAAAAATATGCTAGTTTGTCATTTTTAATCTAATTTTTAATGGGCCCTGGATTTCTCCTAGGCAATTGTGATAATTAATTGGGGGGGGTTGTTTATTATATTTATATTTTTAGATTTTTTAGCACAGTGCTATGGTCTGAATGTGTATCCCCTACGACCCCCCAAATCATATGTTGAAAACCTAATGTCCAAGGGGATGGTATGAGGAGAAGGGGAGCAGAGTCCTCATGAATGGGATTAGTGCCTTTATAAAAGAAATTCCAGGAAGATAGCTAACCTGTCCATCATGAGAAGTCACACTGAGAAGTTGGAAGCCTGCAACCCAGAATTCCACCCTGATCTTGAACCTCCAACCTCCAAAACTATATAAAATAAACTTCTGTTGTTTATAAGCCACCCAGTCTGTGGCATTTTCTTATAGTAGCCTGCATGAACTAAGATATACAGTATTATTTGGCAATTTTTAAAACTCTCTTCTCTTTTAAAAATTCCTTCCTCATGTCTACTTTTTGTTTTATTTCATTTTTGCGTATTATTAATGAGGCTTGCCATTGCATGTTTATTTTTTATTAGTCTTCAAAATGATCACATTTATTGAGGGAGAAGAGTCTTGGGAATTCTCTTGAGGATGCTCAAGACATTCTTTCCTAGAGGAGTGGTTGTGGATGAGAAGATGAAAGGCCTTGCTCAGGCCCAGAGCCATGTTAAGGGGTGAAGATAGCTCTGAGTCAGGGGGAAGCTGGCACCCCTGCCTCTCTGGGGGCTCGGAGGCGGTAGATGAGGCATAGCAGGCGCCGTTATGAAACACAGTCAGCGGCAGGCATCTGTAATGGTGACAAATGATGCGCCACTTCAAAATTTCGAGCAAGATGTAGAAGAAACAACATTATGCAGTTTTTTAATTATTCTAGGAGGAATTCATGAAAAGACAGAGATCAAGAGAGAAAGGCTTTCCAGAAGGCTATTAAAATCCTGGCCAAAGGAATGAGTAGGAAGAAACAGATAAAAGAGTCCAAGGTTCTGGTGAAAATACACTGTTTATCCAAAAGGGGACCATTTATCTGCCAAGTATAAAAAGTATTTATGGAGATGCATGGACAGCATATTTGAAACTGTACTTGTCCTCAAAAGTCTAGAATATTCTTCCATGAGTTTCTGAAGTATGAAAATTTGGTACTGAATAACTTCTCAAACAGAATTTTGAGAAGTTCTGTCCAATAGAATCAGTGTCCTAAACGTGTGGGACATGGAAGAGAAAGAAATAGAAATTCATTACCAAGTTTTATATAACAATGAAGAAGATAATTGGGAAAAGCTGAAAGCTTGATTGGGAAAAACATAAAGTGCTTTTTTGATTTATTATGTTTTAAGAATCTGCATGTATTCTACATTGAGCTGCCCTAAGATTAGCAAGCATAAGTAGGAATGAAAGAAGGAAGGTAAGAATTAGACAATAAAACAATAATAGTTACAATAGTAATAATGTTACCTATTACTGTTCTATAGCTATCATTTTTCAGATTATTATGTTACAGACAAAGTACTACTTTATATGCCTTATCTGGGGGCAGTTTCCCAATGATACTAAGTTGTAGCTTTTACTACCCACACTTGAGAAAGGAAACGGAGGCTTGACGAGTTAAAATAACTTCTTCTAGTTCATACAGAGAACAACTACAAGAACCAGTATCCAAACCCAAGACTTCAGCTCCGATCCTGTGTTCTTAATCACCATATTACATGGAGTCATTCTCATCCAAGTAGCAATTTAGACCAGGAAAGAAGAAACAGAAAAATTACCTTAGGCAGATAAAAGACAGGAGGATTGAGATTTCAAGCAGCATTTATGAGAAGAGAAAGAATTGCCAAATATTCTCTTTACAGCTATAAGAATGAACCACATACAAGGCTTAGAAATTAGTCGATTCAGCTTTATCATTATAAAAGGGTGGCACTCAGTATTCATTAAAAAGAAAAAATATTGTACATATACAGTATGCTTTATCAAGTAAATGACATGCAAAGGATAAAAGAATAGCTTGTCCACACATTCATTGATTGTGAGCAAATATTTATCAAGCCTTTGCTATTGGCCAGACACAATCGCAGGAGCTGAGGTTTTAATAGCAACCATGAAGAGACATGATACTCTCATGTAGTTTGCAGAATAGTAGAAGAATAAGACATCAATCAATCACCACATAAATAAATGTATAATTACAAGTACGAACTGGTTGAAATGTAATGGAAGACCAGAACGATGCTGTGAAAAGGGGACTGTGACTTACTTAGTCTGGCAAGTCAGAGAAGTACTTCCAGAGGATGTATCATTTGGGACAAAAATGAGAATTACTGGGGAAAACAAAGAGGATGGATGATGGTCTAAGTAGTGGACCATGAAGAAACTCCAAGGCCGGGGGAGCACAGCAGGTTGAAAGAGGTGCATAGAGTGAAGGTGAGAGCAGATAGGGCTGGAGAACTCACATAGGGCCTTGCAGGCTTTGTGAAGGAATCTGCTTTTTATTCTAAGAGTAAAGGGAGTCGATTGGAAAGTTTTCATCAGAACAATGTATTCAGAGTGAGCATTAAAGCGATCCCTGTCACTTCCATGTGAAGACAGGTCAGAAGGAGAGTCCAAGGGAGTGTAGCGATCCCAGGAGTGGCTGTGGTGGAGCAAGTGGAGACGACAGCAGCTCGGACAAGAGGGATGACTAGGCTGGTGCAAAGGGGGGAAAATGACAGACTGCGGAGACAATGAGAGGAGAAATTCAGCAGAATTTGGTGAGAGTTTAGCTAAAACAGTGAGGTAGAAAGAAATGGAAATGTCAAAGAAGATTAGTTTTATGTCTTGTAAAATTGGCTCAGTAATAATACCATTCATCAAGATAAAACTATTTTACTAAATGCTTACTATGCATTAAGGACCCTACTAGGTTTCTCTGATTTGTTGTTGTTTTTTACCTCAGGTATACAGAACAGTATTAATTCCATATATTATCATGTTAGAAACATTACACCATTTAAGCCCATATATCCCACTACCCTTCCCACCCCCAAAAAATACTCACTGTGAGGTAGGCACTATTATTGTCCATATTTTGTGAAGGAGGAACTAAAACTGAGAGACTAAGTAACTTGCTCAAAGTCACGCAACTTGTAGATCATAGAAGTTTGTCTTCCTCCAGAGAACATGGTCTTGACAACACTCAATACCTGCAGGTGAGTAGATGTGAGCTGATTAGCTCAGATGTGATGTGAGATGGAGATTTTAAGAAGGACATCAGTAAAGCTAATGTGATCATGTAGAAGATGGGAATGGCATGGATTTGACCACACAGAGGCAGACTGAAAATTATTGGCCAGAAATGAAGTAAATAGATATTTTAAATAAAATACATGTAAAAAATTTTTACTCAACTAATCTGTAGTCAACTTTTACAGTAATTTTGGAAAATATTACATAGCTTTTAATAATTACCATGGAATTTAAGCTTTGCACATCTATTAATTTTCTAAACTCTCACTTGAAAGAATCTTTTATTTTTATTATTGTTTTTGACAGAGACAGAGAGAGACCGAGAGAAGGGGGAGGGCCCAGAGCAGTCTCTATAGCTGCAGGTCATTAGTTTTCTACATAGTTTCATTCCACAGGTGGATGTGGGCTGCACAGGGCAGGAACCAACTAGCCAGCGGCCTGCTACATGGGAAGCTCACTCGGGGCGGGAGCTGAACCAGGAGCTCCCCACGTAGGAAGCTCGCCCTGGTGAGTACCAAACTGGGGGCACACCTCAGTTCAGCATATGGGTCTCTATGGCCCAGGGCCGGGATTCAATCCTCGGACCCCAGGGCTTCAAGACAAGCGCTCAATCCACAGAACTATCCTGGCATCCCCTGAAAGAATCTCTTGATATCAAAATCAGGATGCTTCGGCACACGTGAAGAAAATTAATAAGATGAAAACAGGTTCTCATGCTTCTGGCAGACATTTTTCAAAGCCTGTTTCACTTAAAAGTGTGCCTAAGTATTTATTTCCTTTCTGGGTGTTCCTGTCCCTGTCTCCTCTCACTGGTTTCAACTGGAGCCTGTATTCCCAGGAGCTCCCTGGGTGAAATGTCCCAGGGCCTGCCTATGACTACCACAATTACACAGCAAATAAGAAGAGGTCTAAGGCCTTTCCCCCCTGCTTCCTCTCTTCTCTCAGGAGGAAACCAAGCCCTGCCAGTGCAGGCTCACTTCTCCCTGGTCTAAGGCAAGACACAGCAAGGCAATCCATTTCCATCAAGGCTCAAGCACAACTATGCTCTAGAGAATTGGGGTTTAATGTAATTTATGAGGAGTCACTTCCTAGGGAGAGCATGGAACCTCCAGTTTAATTGGGTTGATCTGGAAGGCTCTGCATCTGTCAGTGAGCAAGGAGATGGTGATGCATGAATAGAAATAGAAATCTCTCTGCACGCCCTCCTTATTCTGTATACATTTCTCTGAAGCTCACAGCTGTGGCTTTTCTTACTGATTTTACGCTTCTCTTACTCACCTTTGGAATCTTAATGTGAGTCTCTTGTATTCTTTATGAAATGTGCATATGTGGGGAGGCGTAATGCCTTTCTGGCCGTGGGAGCCATCCCCCTTTCCCACCTGTGCCTTCCCAACTTGTCTCATAAAAGCCCCAGTGGGAACAAATGGGAAGGTGCTCAGTGACAGGGGCCTGCTACCCTCACCAACTAAAAAGCAGCTTTAATTATGTCTGTAATATTAGTTAGCTAATTCAGAAAATATTTATTGAATACTTATTATATGCTTGACATTCTTCCAGGCATTGAGTGCACACAGCAGTCAAGGAAACAGATTCCATTTCAGTGAGGGGATAAATAGAAGCAAAATTTAAGAAGTAAAATATATAGTACATTCTTTGGTGATAAGCACTATCTATAAAAATAAAGCAGGAAAGAGGGTAAGAAATAATGGGATAGGGGAGTCAACTTTAATATATTTTTATTTATTTATTTATTTTTGACAGAGAGAGAGAGAGAGAGAGAGAGAGAGAGATACAGAGACAGAGAGAAAACTGAACTGGGGGAGCTCCCAGTTCAGCATATGGTTCCGCACAGGCCAGGACTGGGTTTTGATCCCCGGTCCCCGGCGCTGCAAAGTGAGTGCTCAACCCACTGAGCCATCCCAGCTTCCCCAGGGGGGTCAACTTTAAACACCATGGCTGGGACTATCACAATGACAAGGTACCATTTAATCAAAGATCTCAAGCAGGTGAGGGGATGAGGCACTGTCTATACAAGAGAAGGGTGTCTCAGATGGAGGGAATAGCTAATGCAAACATCCCAAGGCAAGAGAATGCCTTAGTGCAGGGGTGGCGAGCCTGTGGCACGTGTGCCCAAAGTGGCACACAGAGCAATTATTTTGGCACGTGGAGCTGGGAGGGCGCTAAAGGCAATTTCACGGTGAGTTTAGATTACAGGGTTCAAATAACAACTAAGTTGCAGATGGGAAGACAAAGAAGAGCGCTGTACACGTTTTTTAATTATAAGGAGTACTTTTCTATTGTATTACTTGCTTTGGTTGATGCCAACTGTAAATTTATAGCAATAGATAGATGTATCTTGTTTACAAAACATATTGGGCATCCATTTCTGGAGTTTCATTGCATTATACATCAGGAAACTTTGTGTGCAAAATCCAGGCTTAAAGAACTCGAAGAAGTTATGAAAACTGTAACCAAAGTGGTTAATTTTATTTCAGCGCGTCCGTTGAAAAAAAGACAATTCCAAAATCTACTGAGTGAAGTAAATTCAGTATACAAAGGATTACTCACGTACAACAATGTTCACTGGCTTAGCAGAGGTAGCATTCTTCAAAGATTTGTTGAATGTTTTGAGGAAATTCGTATGTTCATGATGGATGAGAAACTGTCATTTCAAGAATTGTATGGCGTCTTGTGGACTTGCAGATTGTTTTTTACAGATTTTTCCCAGCACTTAAATGATTTAAATATAAAATTACAAGGACTTCGAAAAATGGTTGATGTTATGTTTGATCTCATAAGAGCTTTCGAAATCAAATTAGGAGTATTTAAACATGATATCAACACTGGCAAGTTTAAATATTTTCCGAATCTCAAAAAATACCTAACTAATCTTGGAGATCAAATACCAGATGTCCACAGATTCCAGATACAATTCTTATCAGTTATTGATTCGACCCTAGAAAAGTTCTCTTTAAGATTTACTCGGTTCAGGTCATTCGAAGAAACAGGAAAATTCATAAAATATGCAGACAAGGTAAAACTAAATGAACTGAAGTTGGATATGGTCCAATGAATTAATTTGTATGATTTTGAAATGCAGTTGATTGACTTAGAGAGTAGCTGTATTTGGAGGCAAAAATTTATCGATTTGAGACATGAATTAGAAAGTATTGAAAGAGACAGGTTAGCTGAGTCAATGCTGAACAATGCAGAAAATGAAGTTCTGAAAACATGGAATTCCTTGCCTGAAGATTTTCAGTGTCTGAAAAATGTAGCAGTGGCAATACTCTCGATATTTTCCTCTACTTACTCATGTGAATCATTATTTTCAATTATGACCTAGTCAAGTCCGATTTTAGGAGTAATTTAACTGATGCCTCAAGTGCAGCTTGTGTAATGTTAAAAACAACAAAATATAACCCTGATGTGATTCATCTGTCTTCTTCTGCACAACAGAAATCACACTAACAATGATAGAGGATTCTTTAATTTTCATGGGTACTCCGTACATTTGACGACTAATGTTTATTATTATCATTTAATTCTGTCACATTTTTTTCCTTTTTGTTTCATATAAATTATAATATTATTATAATATCATGTTATTCTACACCGAATAAAAATGTAATAAATGACTGATAGAGATTTTCTATGGTATTTAATTTATATAATGACCTTTGTTATGCACTCTAATAAAATATTTAAACTTCAAAACAAATAATTGTGAATACCATTTAAAAAATTAATGTTTTTTGTTATAAAAGCATCCTATGCCTCTTATAGACATAAAAATAATCGATACTTCTATCTCACTCGATGGGTTGGCATGCGAGTCGAGCGAGTATACTCTTATTTCATAAACTTTGGCACTCAATCACCAAAAGGTTCGCCACCCTTTCCTTAGTGTTTAAGGAGTAACAAGGAATCCAACAGGAATGGAGTCAAGAGCAAGTGAGGCGATAGGATATGAGGTGTGTGGAGATCATACAGCGCCGTGGGGGCAACTACAAAGACTTTTTGACTTTTACTGAGATAGAAACCATTACATGTTTTGAGCAAAGAAGTAATACAGTTTGACTTACATTTGTACAGTGTGGGTATAAACTAAGAATGTTTTCAAGATAAACTAAGCATATTTATTTGGGCTAAAGAGTATTTAAATTTTTCCTTGCATCAGATACTGTGTAGGAGATAAAGGTGTGTTAAAAAAGAGAAGTACCCACCTTTTCAAGGAGTTGGTGATCTCCCTAAAGAGAGAAGGTGAACATTTCAAAAGCAGTCAGTGCTGCAGAGAGATGAAAGATTACCATCTGAGCAAAGGCCTCTGTACCATTAAGGAAATTAACCAGAATCTTCCAGAATAATTTCAGTAGAGAGGAAGGGACAGAGCCAAGATTTCAAGGAGTGAACAAAGGAGAAGAGAGTAAAAAAGAATTAGGCAAATATTGTCCATATGCCCACAATTTATTTGATTTTCCTCTCCCCAAAAGGCGAGTCTTAATTACCTTCTCTTGAATTGGAATACACTTAGGGACTCACTGCTAGCAAACAGAATGTAGAGGAAGTGATGGGAGATCCATTCTGAGGTTAGGTTATTAAAAGACTGCAGCTCTCACCTTGGGTGCACTTGCTCTCTTTCTGCATACACTTCATTTATCCTCTCCTCTCCTCTCCTCTCCTTCCTACCCCTCCCCTTTACTCCTCTTCTCTCTTCTTCTTCTCTCTTTCTGTCTTTCCTTTCCCCCTTTCTAATGAAAGTCATTTGATGAGCCACCCTGTAGAGGGATCGATGTGAGACAGCACTGAAGGTTGCTGACAGCAGCCCATGAATGAGCTCAGAAGCAGACACTGTAGCCCAAGCTTGACCAACCTGTGGCCCAGGACTGCTTTGAATGTGGCCCAACACAAGTTCATGAACTTTCTAAAAACATTAGGAGATATTTTTGCAATTTTTTTAGTTCATCAGCTATCATTAGTGCTAGTGCATTCTATGTGTGACCCAAGACAATTCTTCTTCTTCCAATGTGGCCCAGGGAAGCCAAAAGTTTGGACACCCTGCTTTAGCCCCTTCAGGGAATGGCAGACTGACTAACTGAAATGTCATGAGAGATGCAGAGCCAGATTCACACAGCCAAGTCATTCCTTAGACTACTGACCTTCAGAAAATGTGTGAGAGTAAATTTGGGAGTAACTTGTTACTCAGCAACACATATCTAAGACAAGGGTATATTCATGAATAGAATGAAGGTAGAAGAAAACAGAAAGGACATTAACTTTAAAGAGTAGTAGTTGATATGATTGCATTTTTATATATGGAAGACTTTAGCCTAGTCATTAATTCATCTCATTTGCAAGTAACAAATATATATGGAGTTCCCAAAATATGTCAGGCACTGTTACATCAATTATGCAGATGAATTTTAAAGTCTTTCAGAGCACGATAAACCAAACTCCATATTCCCATTGCATTGAAGAGTCTTATGAGTGTAATTGCAGAAACTAGATGTGATAAATTTTAAGGACGGAGACAACATCTGCATATAGATTTACTTTTCAGAGCCAAATTAAATCTTTCTCTTCTGCCCAAATTCAAAAAATTTTAACTACTTTCCTACCCCTTAAAGAATAACAGTTGATATTAAAAAGTAAAAACTACCCTAAAATATTTTGCAAAGTCCTCTCCTTTACCTGAGAAAATATCTGTAATCACAGATGAGATATCACTTTCAAGGTCTCTTTTTTTTTCAGATTAATAATTTTTTTAATAAAATGATGCATAAACTTTTTAAAGAAGTTAATCAAAGTACAGATAAAATAATTTTAAGAATTACCCATATCTTATCACTAGTAATAACTGTTTGTTTAAGGTTTATTTTATTGTTTGAGAGAAGGTAAGAGAGAAGGGAAGAGGGCCCAGAGCAGTCACCATAGTTATACATCATTAGTTGTGACATGGTTTCATTCCACACAAGTGGATGTGGGGCTGTGCAGGGCAGAAACCGAACTGGGGCATCCTGTCTGGGAGACAAGAACCTTCATCTAAATCCCAGTGGTTACTAGTTCCGCTGCAGTTCAGCATTTGGGTTTGCACAGCCAGGGCCAAGTTTCAATCCCTGTACCTTGAAGTTGCAATGGAAGCACTCATCCTGTTGAGCTATCCAGAATCCCCAATAATTATTTTTAATATTAGATAAGAATCGTTCCAGATAGAGATAAAAGAGTGGATAGAAAGATGAGTGAGCAATAAATGGATAGATAAATAAAGGCAGAAATAAAAATGGCATCACACTAAAATACGCTACATTTAAATTTGTATTAAAAATAAATCAGGGAAGCCAGGACAGCTCAATGGGTTAAGCTCTTGCCTTGTAGCCCCAGAGTCTGAGAATCGAGTCCCTGTCCTGGACCCGGCCCATGTAGACCCAAATGCTGAACTGGGGTGAGCTTCCCATGTGGGAGGTCCTCGGTCCGGTTCCCACTCTACCCACCTGTGTGGAATGAAACCATGTTGAAAACTAAAGACGTACAACTACGGAGACTGCTCTGGGCCCTACCCCTTCTCTCTGTCTCTCTGTCTCTCTCTTTGTCAAAAACAATTTTAAAAAATAAATAAATAAAAAGATATAAAAAAAACTGAAGGAATTGCTGAAATTTGCATAAATATCTATCTTTATAGAAATTTTTTTTTCCAAAAAAAAAACCAAATTAAAAGAAAAAAAAGATAGAATAAATATAAGAAACTGGAGTCATTGTTTTTCTTCTGGATTAAATGTGTCAAATTTAGTCAATATTGATTGATGGCTTGTTCTGAAAAATGAGAAAATTAGCACTGCCACCCACCTCCCCTGTTCCATCTCCAGATTTTATTATGTTATTTTAACATCAAGTTATATATCATTTACCTTCTGTTCTGAAATATATTACCGTTTTTCTCTCAGCTCTGTATTAATGTGGACTCAGTATTTACACCAACACCTTTATATAACACGTCCATTCTGAGCTTTTCAAAAAATTTGTATTTCAATTGGCTCTATTTCATCAAACTTAAAAATGATATAGTCCCTAAATTCTTGCATATTTAGGAATGTCTACCTATTCCTTTCATACCTAAACAACAATTTGAACAGTCATAAAATTTATAGGTCATACTTTTCCCCCCTCAGAACCTTGTAGATTTTCTTTCCTCCCTTCTTCACTCCCTCCCTAGTCATTTAATGTGGCTTTAAAAATATATTATTTATTTATTTATTTATTTTTGACAGGGAGAGATACAGAGACAGAGACAGAGAGAGAACTGAACTGGGAGAGCTCCCAGTTCAGCACATGGTTCCGCACGGGCTGGGGCCGGGATTCGATCCCCGGTCCCCAGCGCTGCAAAGTGAGCGCCTAACCCACTGAGCCATCCCGGCTTCCCCTAATGTGGCTTTAGAGAGGTCTGAAGCTTATAGATAACTTGCTTTTTTTTTAGTTCAAATCCTGATGTCTGAGGAAAAAAATATTTTTATCATCATAGGATCTATTAGAATTGATGAACACTGTGTAAGAGTAAATGTAAAGTATAGACAGAGTTTCCCACGTTAAGCAAAAGCAAGATGAAAATATTTTACATGGAACCAATCCAAATATATCATAGTTATAAAAGTGAGAGAAATGGATGAAAAAACAGATAAAGAATCCAGTTTGGACAACAGCATAACTCAGAGAATACGTGATGAAGGTAGCCACATGTACAAACACGTTTATTGTTCTTTCCCATATTGACATTTTTGGTAGTTTTGCTACATTTCAGTTGCACAACCCAAAAACCAGGATATAGTTTTAAGAACACAAGATATCAGTCTAATAAATTTGCCACTGAGTTTGTAGATTTTTCAAACTGTGGTGAAAACTAATACTGTCCCCCCACCTTCCAAGGCTCCTATAGCCAGAGATGAGAGCTGCCTGTACTCCAATTGCCACCCCTGAGGGACTTCACGATTCCAAAAATAAACACATTAATAAACGCAAGTCCTTGGAGGTTCTGTGTCACTCTGCTAGGAAAGAGAGAAACTGTGCTCATACAAAAAGGGCCACAGCCAGGCCAGACTTACTCAGAGCAAAATGAGCACAGTGTGTGACCTGAGGGCTTTGGTGACTCTGCCGCTAATGCCTGTGCACTTGGCCTAAGCATGACAGCCAGCTAGCCATAGTGACATATCACCATTGTGTATGGCCAGAATCTGCTGTGACTGGCCAGTCCCATGCTGTCCTAATTATTACGTAATTACTAAATATTGTGAGTAGCACCCTCTATTATCTTTCTATTGCTAGGTAACAAACGACACAAACAGCTTAAAATAATACCCATGTGTTAACTGCATAGGCAAGAAGTTCAGGTGAGCTCAAATGAGTTTTCTGCTTAGGGTCTCACAAGGTTTAAATCGAAGTGTCAGCCGTGCTGGAGCTCTGGGTTCTCTTCCAAGCTCATTCAGGTTGCTGGCAGAATTCAGTTCCTTGAGGTATAGAACGATGGTTCCCATTTTCTTGCTGGCTGTCCAACAGAGGTTGCTCTCAGGTGCTGGAGGCCACCTTCAGGTCCTAGTCATGTGGCCCTCTTCCAACATGGCAGCAGGAGACTCTGTAGTAGAAACATATCTCTACCTCTGTCTTTAGTAGGAAGACTATATAGAGACTCTCCATACTTGTATAGTCTTATATAAGGTAATATAATCACGGGAGTGACAATCTCTATTACATTCAGGAATCCACACTGTAGGGGAGGGGACTATACAAGACCCATACAACATTAAGAGGGAATCCCAGAGGCATCTCCTAATTCTGCCTCCCATCCCCTGTACGATATTACTTGTTTTGATTCCTTGCCTGCCAAGACTTGTAGGGCCTGCCACACAATCCACGCATAGCTGCACTCATACGCCTGAGGCTTTCAGGACCAGCTCTGCTCCATAGGCTGGACACTCACAGGCTCTCTGCAGCATTTACTTGGCACATGTTTCAAGGAAACAAAATTGTGTTTAAAAATACTATAGAACATTTTGGGGAAAAACAGAAGAAAATAAGCTGATATACAAAAATGAATAACACTTCACACTCCTTATGATGGCTGTAATTTTTAAACAAAGAAAGTAACAAGTGTTGGCAAGGATATGAAGAATTAGAACCCTCATACGTGGCTAGTGGGAATGTGAAATGGTTTAACCACTGTGAAAAATAGTTTGGCAGTTCCTCAAAAAGTTCAACATAACATTGCCACATGACTCAGCAGAGCTACTCCTAGGTATATAGTCAAAAGAATGGAACACTGATCCTTAAGCACATACATGTATACTCATGTTCATGCAACACTGTCTAAAATCACCAAAGGGGGTGAACTACCCCAAATTTGTGCCTTCACAGATGAACAGATATACACATTATGGTCTATACACATGATGGAATACTATCCAGCCATTAAAATAATGAAGTACTAATAAATGCTGCAGTGTGGATGAACTTCAAAAACATTATGCTACATGAAAAGACCACATATTATATAATTTCATTTACATGAAATATCCAGAAAAGAAAAATCCATAGAAACAGAAAGCTGATTGGGGGCTTCCAGGGTCCAGCTGGAGGAGGGGTTGAGAAGCAACTGCTTAGAGGGCACAGGATTTTTTGGGGGGTGATGAAAATGTTTTGGAACTAAATAGAGGTAGTTGTTGCATAACATTGTGAATGTATTGTTATGTTCACTTTAAAACAGTTAATTTTGTTATGTGAATTTTACCTCAATAAAAGAAAATGAAAATAAAGAAAACAGAACTATCCATTGAAAGGAAAAAAACAAGTCAGTAAAAAAATTCTGCACAATCCTTGCATTGTTTTTCATCCGGTGTTTCTGTTTCTGAGCTGAAAAAGGAGCTGAGCCACGTGGGAATCTGATACGTAGGTGACAGAAATGAAAAGACGAAGTACTGCTAATACCTTTCTTCGCCATGATGAACAGTAAGATAAATTCTAGTAGGCATTTGAGCTTATCTTATTGCAACAGATATAAGCAGTAAGTTTTTACACTTCTTGTGTTAACATAAACATGATTCAGTACACACAAAGTCCTAGAAGAACCAAGACGCAGAGAACCACAAAAGTTCCAATGTGAGTTTAAAAAATACACTCAAGGATAACATGAAAATAAAAATAAAGGCCAACTGAAACTCGGTAAAAGACAACCAGTTGTGCCTAAGTGTGGCATTTCTATTACTTTTATAATATATCCTACTTTATCCAAAGATAATACACAAATAGAGGTGATCAGTGCTTACTGCTCGTTTATACATTGTGCTTCTATTGGAATACTTTTTAAGGGGAAATAAATGAAATTATGTTGGTCAGTTAAACTCATTATTTATTTTGATACCTTTGGTCCATTTTATATATCAGATTTAGATTTTCCTGAATTTGTTGAGGAACAAGCATTTCAAGGTATCAACCAGGAAATGAGGCTTTCCACAAACAACCCTGTTTCAGCAATGTCATATCTGTGATATCTATACAACAAAGTTTGAAAACAACAGAAGTGACATAGTCAAATAATTTCACTTCGTTCCATATGGGCTATGGGATTCTGTGGGAGCCACCGAAGAGAATGATGAGTGAAGCAGAAGTCCCCCAGTTTCAGGGCTCCAGACCCTCCCCCATTGCCCACCCATCACAGTAGTTCCACTGTGTATCTTATATATCAGGCTTCCTAATGTTACTTGAAAAAATAGATATATTTTTAAAATTTGACACGTAGTTTATAAAAATGGGTGAAAAATACAAAACAATGTACATATTGCTGACTATTCTCATAACATAATATTGAGGAAAAAAAGAAATCATGAGATATGCTGAAAGCAATGAATCTTAGTTTCAATTAGATGCTCACTAGATAATAGATCATTTGGGAATGAAGCCAGTGAAAGAAGAAAGGTTGTTGGGTTTTTTTCTCTTTAGTATATAAAACACTAAACGGTATTTCCAAGAAAATTATGTCTGGAAGACAAGGTGAAATTACCAATTTTATAACATTATTTTACTCCGAGAACCCAAATCAACCATAAAATATGCAAGTGTGTTGTTCACCTTCAGCTCATCAGAACTTCAAACACATTCTCAGAAATATACTATGCCCAAAACTGAAGGGCGAGCTTCATATTTCTGTGTCAGAAGGAGAGAAAGCATGAGCACTTGACCTTGCCTCAGTGAATCCAGGTAGATAGCTGACACTACTATCCTGCTGCGTCAGTCGTGCTAATAATAAACCTAGAGCCTGAGAAAAGTTTCCCATATATCTGGGCCTCGCCTACGCAGGCTCAGAAGACTTACACTCTATCGAGCTATTGACTACATTTGACAGTCTTTTAAGGAAGGGACCTTTGCCTATGTGTCTGTGTCTTCGCCACAATATTAAGCACAAGCCTGGTTCTGAATGAATGACCAACGAACCTGAAACACAGTGGACAAAGCGTTGATGTCTGAGGTCCCGATCACAATAGACATCCTAATGGCAAGTACCAGCGCTGAGGAGGGGGACAAAGTGTTGAATATGTATGAACGCGCCTCCTGACTTTGGCAGGAAACCCACAGGCTAGAACAAAATGACTCTCTCAGAGAAAAAGAAAGTAAAGAAACATGGGATGCTACAAGGATTAAAAATTTTGTCCCTAAAAGCCTCAAACAGTCACAAATCATACAACAGACCATGGACCAAAAGGGCAATTTTCTGCTGAGAGTGAAGATTTAGAACTGGAGAGCAAATCTGGCCAGATTTAAATGATGGCAGAAGGATCCAAAATAAGAGAAGGTAAAGGATCAATTGATCGGCTAGTGTGTTAATCTGTAAAATAGAATGGAAAAGATGCCAAGAGCTAACTTTAAGTCCAGTTATTAAAAAAAGAACATACAGTTCAAGGTTTCGTGTTTTCAAGGTTATTCTGCAAAACGTGCCTTCAGCCACGTTACTTCAGCCATGCAGTTTTTAAAGTATGGAACATGGCTTAAATAAATGGGGTGGAGGGTTTGGTTCTCATTAATATTTCATGTTTAGTATGGTCCAAATATGGTACTAGCACACATCTTCCTATGATCTATGAAATACAAAAATGTATATGTGTTCAAATATGTTTTTTATTTAGAAAACATGTTTTAGGGGTAAAATCTGTTGGAGAAATTATAAGTCTGGACACAAATTTATGTACTATTATATGACAAAGTTTATAGAATGTTCCCCCAGATTTTTCCAAAAAATGCAAAATATGGAGTCCAAGAAAGTAATTAGTCAGACCTGTATGTTAGGCCAGGCCCAAGTTAGAGTGATAATGATAAAAGTACTTTGTACCATTACTTTCATAGCTCTTGATATGACGGTGCTAGTAGACTCTTTAAATTACCTATTTTATTTCATTATCTCGATAACACAAGGAGGTAAGCAGTTATTATCCTAATATTACAGATGAGGTATGTAAGTTTAAAGTAGTTTAAGTAGCTTGCTAATCATCAGCTAATTAGAAGGTGGATCTGACTTTGATCTAAGATTTCTCATTTTAGAACTCACACTTCTAACCTTCCTGGACCATCCTGAAAGTGGACAGAAACATCTTCACTGACATTAGAACAAATATATTATCTTATGTTTGTCATTTTTATTTAAAAATAATACCTTCTAAAGGTCTGATGTATTTTTCTCTAGTGGTGAAATTTTAAAGGCCCAGTGAATTAAGCTGGATTTTATAGTGTCTTGAGACCTTGTTTCTTCCTTAAGCACACAATATTCTTTGTCACACAAACAGAAAAGAAATGGGAAAAATGGAAATCTCTATTATATAAACCATTCTACAAGAGAATTTTCAAGCCCATATGGTCATTTGGACCCTCAAATCCTCCCCATCCCTCACTCTGCACATTCTAATTTTTCTTCTAAGAATCAGGATTCCATTTCTACTTCATGACTGTGTTTAGAACATCACTGCACAGTTTTGGGCCCTGATGAAGCTTCCAAGTAGTGCGCTAGAGCCCTGTCCTTGGTAATCTTGTTTGTCATGGCTTCTACTTGGAGCAATGCTGTCTGTCCTAATATGTACCGGTAGCCTAGTCATTCCTTCTTCTCTAGCCACTGCCTCTCTGGATTTCCTTTTTTACAAGAGTTCTTTTCCCCTTTCAGAACAACCTCCAGAGAGTCCTCTACAGGCCTTGCCCCTCCCAGTTTCCATGGTTCACTTTACCTTGGCTACCTTTCACAGTTCATACGGTTCATATGTCATGTATGACAGAGGATGCTGCGTGGCTCTGACTGGGTTTGTTCCTTTCTGATTTCTGGTTTTTGAATGGCACAGCGACACCAAGGGGAGGTGGGCCAGAGTCCTTTCCCTCTATGACAGAGCTCCGTGGTTACAGGCAGGCTTATCTACCACCAGTTGCCCATTTCTCCTTTGAAGAACAGCTCTTCCACCTCAGGGTGCTCGACCCGCTAACGCCCCACAGGACATCCTGAGCTCTCTTGGGAGCCCTCGGGCATGGGCTGCTAATAGCAGTGCCCCACCTCCCATGTGGGGTGCCATCCTTTCACCTATTTATGACTTTCTTTCTGACCTTAAAACCAAAGTCAGGTGCAGCCTTGATCTTCAGCTATACAACCCACGTCTTGTACTGAGACGATTAGCACTAAGGCACTTTCCTTTCCCCCTCCTCTCTTACGTTTGTTCTCTTATGCAGATCCCTTGTTTTCCGGTTCTCCTCTCTCCGCCTCCTCTCCCTCAATGTGCATGCGCACCCACACCGTCCCCCCCAATATGTCAAAGGTGTGGAAAGACACCCCTCCCAGGCTTCTCCCCATGCTGTAACCTCTTTGAAATGTACCAGATTGAAAGTTCTCTTTCATAGTCATCTGAGTGTGCTTATTTCTTGATTCCTTTACGTTTTTACATGTTTTATTCATGTGCACTCTAAATACCCTCATTAAATTATATAATCATTAAGGATAGGGACAGCATCTGGGATTCGTGTTGGGGCTTTCTTCCGCTGTTTCTCAGGGAACGGTTCTCCGTATGCTGAGCTTTCCCTGACTTCCCTAGCCTGGCTGACTTTAAAATCAAACAGAATGGTGAGCCTCCCTTCCGGACTACAAACACAACCGAACAGAACAGGACTGCTCAAATGACAGACATTTAATGAAGTTACACCACCACCTGTCTAAGAAATATGCCTCTTCTAGTAATTAAATATATATTTATATACATATTACATATATAATAATCCACCTATAGAAGCACATGCAGAGACAAAAAAGGTAGGAAAACATAGGCAGGGAATTTAACATCTCAGAGCCTCAGTTTCCTCATCTGTAAGATGAGAATCATAAGGCTGCCTCTTCAGAGTTAAAGAAGATAATGTAAGCCAGAGTATGGCCCATACAGTGCCTGGCCCATGTTAAGCACTCCAAAATGTCAGTGATTTATATAATTTATGTAGCCTAGCATATATGGGTCTTTTTGCCACTCTCTAATGCCTTAAAGATAGTTAAGAAGTTTTTCAAACAGTTGCTTTATGATTTCGGGGCTCTCATTACAAACACTGAAGAAACTCACAAAGAAATTCATGAGGAGAATACGGTCAAGTTTACATATTAAGCAGACTTTCTGGCAAATGAGCCATAAATGTGCTCTGGAAAGGGAGAAGGAATATGAAAAGAAAAAACAATCCCTTTGAAATAAGAATTTCATCTTTTTTTCAGCCTGTCTCAGGGTAAGGAAGTGCTGATTTAGAAAGTCTCAGGAGATCAGCAAATTCTCTACCATCAGCGCCCAGGGCTGTGTCAGTAAAGACAGGTCTGCCTGCAGGAATTGGGAGCCTGGGATTCTGAGTTTGCCCTCTGGAGTCACAGCCCTGCAGTCCTCCTGAAGGCCACAGAGAACACAGGACCACTGCCAGGCCCTGCCCAGCTCCTTGGCACAAAATCCCAGGCAGGCGGCCTCTCTCCTTCCCCATGCCCTTCCTCCTTCTCCCTCCTGGATATGAAACTTACTGTGGTTGCATCCACTTCATCAGCTCATTTGCTTTCTGATCTGATCCTGGGCTGCCATGTGGCTGATCAAAGACAGATGTGAGCTCTCATCTTCACAAAAAAGCCCCTGTATTCAAACAAACATGTTAATACGCTGTCTTTTTGCCTGCAGTTACCTTCCCTTGCTCCCTCCTACCGTTGCTCAGTATAGTCTTCCACTTGCCATGCCCCCTCCCTCTATTTACACTTTTCCTTCTCTCTTTTAACAATTGGTTTATTCTCCTTTCTCTTTGAAAATCTCTTTCTCCTCTAGCTCATATTCTATTGTAGGTTAAAATAATAAAATTGCTTTTACCCACATCTCGTTCTCGTATTTGAAAGAAAAAAAAACCCAGTTTCTTTTAAACTTCAGATATGCTCTCATTTTCAGCAGCCTAATTTGTTTTTAATGATGGCATATGTTATTGAATTCCAGCTCCGTTTTTTCTTGCCTGCCTTTTTTTCTCCTTCCATCTTTCCAGCCTCTCCCTCCTGTCTCCTTGTCTGCCCTCTTCTTTGTCCTTCCTTTTCCCCATCTCTCTTTCCTTTGTACGTCCCTTCTCTCTAAGACAGAGCTTTGCATTCTCTCTGAATTCCACCATGCTGCTGCTTCCCTCTCTGCTGACTTTCTCCTGAGCTGCTACTTTCAAGGTTTTGAAATTCAGTAAATCCTTGATAGTTTGCTCTAATTTGGAGAGAAGGTCAATCAGAAACAATAAGCCTGAGAAACAGAATATTTTATAAAATTCTCCAGTTGAAGGATATTAAGTGGACATAATATAATTGTTGACAAAGAATGAGGAAAGCTGTCCACAGAACTACCAATAACAATTTACTGAACTCTCAGGGCTATGAGTATTGGGATGAAGAAGGCTTTATCCCTGCCCTCGAGGAGTTTAAAATATAGTGCAGGAAACACAACACAGTCCTCTATGACCTTAATAAAGGCAGATGTGTGAGAAGATGATTCACTTGACAATCATTAACCCCTGCACTGTAGTTAGAGCTGTGGAAAACTCAAAAGAGAATCTGACATGGTCTTCACCCTCAGGACACTCAGGACTCTAGTGGAAGATCAATTTATACTTAAATGATTATTGTGCAATGCGGAAAAACAAACACAATCCTTAAGGCAAAAACAAAGAGCAGTTCCTAGGGGAGGTGGTCAATTTAAGCAGAAAAATGGGAAAGGTGCCACAGCAAAAATGCCACTGGATCTGGGTTTTGAAAAACTGCTTGGCTTTTGAGGGTTGGTAAAGGAGTTAAAATCCTGCAAGGGCCACATGGAAACTAGAGTGGTCTTCATGGCAATTTCCGTTCACTGTGAGAGACCCTGGTAAAGATTCTGAGTCACAGTCTAGGCCTGCTGAGACATAAGAAGTCTGACAATTAAGTTCACAAACTCATCCTAGAAAATGTTACATACCTCATTGCCGAATTTCACTACAGTCACCTTCAAAGTGAAGGTGCCCTCGGGAAGCCATGCACTGATGCCTGTGCCTGGTCCACCCTTCAAAGCAATTTCAGAACTCTTTCTCTGGAATGGCCATCAGAGCTGTCATCGTATTACCCTTGTTGTCCTGAATGTCATCAAAATGTCCTCCTTTCAATAGTTCATCTTCAGGGAAAGAAAAGTCATTGGGGCCCAGATCAGGTGAGTAGAGAAGGTGTTCCAATACAGTTATTTGTTGACTGGCTAAAAACTCCCTCACAAACAGTGCTGTGTGAACTGGTGCATTGTCTTGATGCAAGAGCTGTGAATTGTTGATGAAAAGTTCACGTCATTTTCATCTAACCTTTTTCAAAGCCTTTTCAGCACTCCCAAAGAGTCAACTTGGTTGACTGTACAGTTGGTACAAATTCATAATGAGCAATCTCTCTGGTATCCAAAAAGGTGAACAACATTGTTTTGACTCTGGATTTGACTGACGGAACTGTTTTGGTCATGGAGAACTGACTGACTTCCATTGTGCACTTTGACAGTTTATTTCAGGGTCAAACACCCATGTTTCATCACCAGTGATTATACAGCCCAAAACCTTACCTTGCCTCTCTAAAGGTCTTGGCAAACTTCAACTGTCCTTCGCTTTTTGTTCATCAGTGAGTTCCTTCAGGACCATTTTTGCACACACCTCTCTCATGCCAAGATTTTCAGGTAATATTATTCTCACTGTTCCTCTATTGATATTTACTTGGTCTGTTATGCTTCTCACAATCAGCCAATGACTTTGACACCAAATCTGATGAATCTTTGCAATGCTTTCATCCATTCTTCTCATTACTGGTAACCCTGATATTTCTTCATCAGTGATGCATTTTCTCCCCTCTGAAAAAAAACATTTAGGGGATGCTGGGATAGCTCAGCAGGTTCAGTGCTTGCCTTACAACCATGTGATCCCAGAATCAAATCCTGGCTCCAGCCTGAGCAAAATCCACATGCTGAAATAGGTGCCACCTCCCACATGAACAGTCCAGTTCCCACCCCACACAGCCCTACATCCACCTGTGTGAAACATAGCTATGTTAAAAACTAATAATGTACAACTATGGAGACAGCTCTGGGCTCTCCCCTTTCTCTCTCTCTCTCTCTCTGTTTCTCTCTTTCTCTCTCTCTCTCCCTCTCTCTCTCTCTCTCTCTCTTTCTCACCCTCTCTCAAAACAATAAAATAAGTCTTTAAAAAATATGAAGAAAAAAACCATTTAATCCATTTGTACACTGCTGTTTTCTTCACGCCATTACCCCCATAATTGGGACTTATACTAACATGTCCCTGATTTTACTTACACTCTTGCCAATTTTAACAAGAAATTTAACATTTTTTTGTGGCTCTAATTCAAGCTCTGACATTCTCATGACAGCACACAAAAACATGCAACAACAATAATGAACATCACTGAGCAAGACACTGCCACACATTAACACAAACACAGCTGTGAGACATTGATATACCAAGGTTATGAAATGCTACTGAGTTGTGAGCACAGTGCTGCCAAACTAAGCACACAGTGGCAAGTTCACAAACTTAATTGTCAGATCTTGTATACTCTGATCAGCAGCTCTTTCTTCAAACCCAAGCAGAGTAAGTAGAGTCATGTATGCATCACTATGCTCAGGAGACAGTACTAGCTCAGATGTAGGTAAGTGATTGGGACATTAAGAAAGAGAGGGAGTGACTCAATGTGGCTGTTATATAGGTTGTATAGGGAAGCAGTCAAGGTGACACTAGGAAGGAAAGTAAAATATCATAGAGAGCCTTGAATACCATGTATAGAAGTTGAAAATGCAAGATTTTTGAGCAGGGAACAATGGAACCAATTTATGCCAGGTTTTTGGAAGAAAGGAAATGTTAAGTGAATAGGGACCAATTAGGAGGCTAGTGCAATAACTCAGCAAGTAATAATAAGAACTTGTCTTAAGTATGATGGCAGAGGAAGAGGGGACTTGAGTCAAGCAATATAGCTATGATAGAATCTCTTACAAAAGAAGAAGGAAATAAAAGAGATTGGCTAGAACAGTGATGATGTCAGTAACCAAGAGAGGGAATATAGTCTAAAGAGTGTTTTAGGAGAAAGGTTAATAGATTTGGTTTTATTTATACTAAGTTTGGAACATTGATGAATATATAATAGAAGCAACTGTATGAAGAAAACAGAAAATGAGAGTCACCACTTGAACACATTTTGGGGGGCTAAGTCCAGGAGCTAAAAATCCATACCTTCATTCTGTAAATATTTATGGAGTACTTACTACAACATAGCAATGAGATGAAGCATGACCCTAGAAAGTAGAATATTGTTGATAAAATTTCAATGGCTAGAAAAGCAAGAGGTGTGGAGCTTGAAGTGAGCAGAAAAAGTTGACAAATACCTGTCGCGAGAAAATCAATTTTACCAGAATTGAAACCACCTTACTGTATCCCAGTGGCTGTGAATGACAAAACTAAATAGAAGAGAATGAGGAGGAAAAGACCCTAGAAGCTGCAACGGTTTTTATAGAATTCAGCAATTCATTAACAAATAGATGAGAATCAGTGTGCTTAGCAAATGTATTATGTAAATGTAAATGATGCTGTTAATTGTCTTGAGTCTTAAGTGGGTGAAAGAGAAAGCATCTAGTGCTGGAGAGAGCTAGGAGCCAGGGGGGACATGGTTTTGTAATTACTCTTGCCA
Organism: Craseonycteris thonglongyai; assembly: GCA_004027555.1. NCBI lineage: Eukaryota > Metazoa > Chordata > Mammalia > Chiroptera > Craseonycteridae > Craseonycteris > Craseonycteris thonglongyai. Next base: position 6,398 of record PVKE010016531.1, on the reverse strand, counting down.
CTTAATCATAATACACCTTGGGTAAGTTACTTAATATCTTTGAGTCTCAGTTTCCTTCTCTATGAAACAAGGGAGATAATATTTACTTTGCTGTGATGTTGTGAGGATTAAATAAAATTAATGTGCATAAAAGGCCTGGAACAATAAATAGCAGCTACTATTATCATATTCTTAAAATTTGCTATTCTAATGCTTTTTTCCCTGCTTTGAGTCAAGTTCTGTCACCAGGTTTCTGTATGAGAAAACTGCTTGCGAATCCTAACAACAACTTCGTTGGTCTGATTATAACGAATCCTTGACAGTACTAGTCCCTGACCCTGTCCAGCTCACAATAATTTTACACTACAAATGCATGCTCATACAGTTTTCATTAGGGGAGTAGATGGGGCGAGTTGAGCTGATGGCAGAGCAGAATGGTTCCTTGTTTTCACATCAAATAGCAACTGGCCATCAATCTCACCCTGTTCCACATCAGATAATCAAAACAACCTCGCATAGAAATATTTCTAAATCCTTACGTCAACCATAGTCTATAATTTTTAACCCCCACCCTCACCAACCCAATTCACTCCACACCTCCTCCCTATATTCTCAATATCAGTTCTCAGCATCTTAGCTTTCATTCATGCTGCCTCCTCTTCCTCAAGGCCACATCTAGGGGATCCCGTCTCTGGAATCGGGTCCTTTCTCCCCTCACATTCTGCTGCCCTGTACAAGACCCTCATTACCTCTAACTGATTTCCAGGCTACCATCTGTTCTCTGTTCCAATCTGCCCTTCACACTACAACAGAGATCTAATTATATCATTCTGTCACTTCTAACTTCCATTAGCTCTGTACATTGCCCACAGGACAAAATCTATGCATTTTAGTTGAGCATCATGACCCTTTGTAGCACCAAGCTAGTTATTGAGCCATCCTTTTGCTCCAGTTTCCCAAGTATGTGACGTCATTCACTAATTCAAGTCATAGCACATTTTGTTCCCTTTGTATGTAATACCCTTCTGAGACTTGTGTGACAGGCCAACTCCTACTCCACCTTAAAAACCCAGCTTAAATATAAATTATTAGTAACAGAGATTAAGGACAAGTTGTTGAATCCTAGAGTTCTGTCCTTAATTAGCCACCTATAACAACCCATGGAAACTAGTGTTATGTAAATTATGGTTATGCGAAAGATCAGTTTTAGCTGGGGTTTGGCCTAAAACCCTAAGGGGAAATCCTGCGTTAGCTAGTTTGAGGAAGACTGCCTTGAACTCTATTTTACTTGGACAGCGTAACGGACTTTTTCGGTGGGATTTCACTCTAGTTTTCAGTGCCTTTCTAAGAGCCTGTGAAGAAAGTAAAGGTGGGAGTTCTCATTCTCTCTCTCTCTCTCTCTCAACTTTTTAAAAAACATTAAGCTACAGCTAATATACAATATGATATTAGTTTCAGGTGTATAACATAGTTATTCATATCTATATACCTAAAGAAGTGACCGCCATGATACATCCAGCAACCATCTGACGTACCACACTAGCACAATTATTACTGACCATATTTCCTATACTATATATTACATTCCCATGTTTTAAACCGGAAAATCTGAACCTTTTATTTCTCTTTACTTTCTTCCCACCCCCATTTTTAATTTTTCAATTACAGGTGATATTCCATATTATTTTATATTAATTTCAGGTGTACAGCATAGTGGCCAGACATTTATTTAGTTTAAGAAGTCATCCCCCTGATGAGCCTAGTGCCCACCTAGCACCACACTTATTTATGACCGTATTATTGACTATATTCTCTATGCTTTAATTTATATCACTGTGATTTTTTTGTATCCACCAATTTGTACTTAATGCCTTCACCTTTTATACCCTATCCCCCAATCCCCTTCAGCCTATTACCCCCATGAGTCTAGCCCCTACCTGACACCACACACAGTTATTACATTACTGACTAAATTCCCCCCACTATCCCCCATTTCCCCATGACTGCCCTGCAACAACCAATTCGTACTTCTTCATTGCTTCCCCCTTTTCACCCATCCCCAAACCCCATCCTATCTGGCAACCATCAAAATGTTTTCTGTGTCTATAAGTTTGTTTCTGTTCTATTTGTTCATTTCTCTTGCTCTCCAAATTCCACACATGAGCAAAATCATACTGCATCTGTCTTTCTCTGTATGACACATTCTAGGCAGCACAATACCCGCCAGGTTAATCCATGTTGCCACAGATGGCAAGAACCCATTCCCTTCACTGGCTAAGCAATATTCATATGTATGTATGTACGTAGACGTGTGTGTGTGTGCGTGTGTGTATCACCTCCTCCCCATCCATTCATCTAGGCTGCCTCCACGTCTTGGCCTCAGTAAACAATGCCACAATGAACATATGGATGCACACAGCCCCCTCGAAGTAGTGCTTTAGGTTTTCTCAAATAAATACCCAGAAGTGGGATTATTGGGTCCTTCTTTGCTCTTTTTATAGCCTCTGTTTAATGTCTATTTTGTCTGATATAAGTATTGCTACCCCAGCATTTTTTTGTTTCCATTTTCATAAATTTTCTTTTTCTGTACCTTTAATTTCCATTTGCATGTGTCTTTTAAAGATTTATTTTATTGTTTTTGACAGAGACAGAGAGAAAGGGGAGGACCCAGAGCAGTCCCCACAGCTGTACATCATCAGTTTTTGACATGGTTTCATTCCACACAGGTGAGTGGGGGCCATTCAGGGTGGGAACTGGGCCGGGGGCCTCCTGCATGCAAATTGCCCCCTCGAGCCAGAGGCAGAACTGGGAACTGAACCAGGGGTCTACCACATGGGCAGCACACCCCAGTTCAGCATATGGTCTGCACAGGCCAGAGCTGGGATTCAATCCTCGGTCCTGGGGCTGCAAAGCAAGTGCTTAACCTGCTCAGCTATCCCAGCTTCCCCCAGATGGTAAAAATTATACAGGTTCCATCCTCTGCTCTCTCTAATTTACAGCTGATTCCATTTAATGTACAGGTATTTTTCCTTTGAGTTATTTTATTCTTTATTTCTTGATAGTTCTGTTTTGTATGTTTTCTATCTCTTCTTTAAAATTCTCCCTGAGCTCACTGATCATCCTTATAACCAGTGTTTTATATTCTGCTTCTGACAGATTGCTTATCTCCATTTTGTTTGCTTTACTTTCTGGAGTTTTTTTCTGTTATTTTACTTGGGACATGTTTCTTTGTGTCCCCATTTTGGCTTCATCTCTGTGTTTGTTTCTATGTATTAGGTAGAACTACTATGTCTCTCAGATGTTCTGTGGGACTCAGTGATGCAGTAGTCCTGGTAAAATGAGCTGGGTACTTGAGGTATGTCCTGTGTGTGTTGTGTGTGCCCTCCTGTTATAGTTGAGCCTTGGCTACTGTCTGCCTATCAGTGGGAGGAATTAACTCCAGTTGATTGGTTGTGAGGATTGGCCATGATTACAGTGGGGAGCTGTGGTACAGGCACTAACCCCACAGAGCAGGATTTGATTTAGCAGAATGCTGGTTCCTGCCCAGTCTGCCCTTTGTATGTGTCACCCCCAGAGGTGGCCAAGTGGTGATCTGGCTGGATCTGAAGCTGGCCACCAGAAGTGCCGGTACTGGGGCCTCCTGGGAGGGGCCCCAACGTAGACCAAGTTCAGCTGCAACCTGTGCCCTGTGCAGGGCCACCTAGCATGAGTTGTAAAGCAATCCACAGATGGCCACCTACTTCACTGGGATGAGAGGTGCCTTCAGAGCTCAATCTGCAAACTGAGGCCAGTTGTCACTAGTGCCAGGCTTGGGGCTGCTCAGCCAGAGGAATAGGACATGACAAAACCAGGTGCTACTTATTCGGGTTTTGTGAATTTTTGAGAGATTTTAGGAAAATCCTCATCATGATCCAAGACAAGTTGTTTATATGAAAAAGACACTGAAGGAGGCTTAGGTGGGCCTGAAAGTTGGGCAGAGCAGGACCTCAGGGAACTAGGTGAATTAATGGGGTTAGCCAAGTTAATGTAGTCTCGGCTATGGCGGTCACCTCTCTCTGCACACCAGGGGTAGGGGCGTTCCACAAAGAAACAATGGCTCTGTCAGCTCCTCCCTTCAAGAGAAAGCTGTCCCTCTCCAGCCCTGAAGCCAGTCGTCTCAGTTTCTGTGGGAGGTGCCTTTTCTTAAACAGAAATGCCAGGGGCCCTGACATCCTCACAACCTTGTGGGAGGACTGATACAGGGACATTCACCCTAGTAGAGGTTCATGTTTCTATACCTGACGCTGGACTCCAGCCTCTAGAAAACCTGATCCAATAAATATCCCTGAACATGACAAGTCCACAGCAGCTCTCCCTCTGGAACGAAGTGATATGCCAAGAAGGTACGACAGTAACTTCCCTTGAGATCTCTTCCCTGACTCTCTTCTCACTTCCCACAGCCCCATACCAATGAATTACTCCTTCATCGCCATTCCTTTAGTAATTTGTTCATCCTGCTTTGATAGTACTGACATTTTCTGTAATTATTTTTAATAACTATCTTTTCCAAGCAGCTATCATTTTTTAGGAGGTAGGAACTGTATTTCTCTTATAGTTCTATAGTATGTCACGTAACTAACACAGAGAAACCACCTGTTCATATGGTATCTTAATGCTACTTCTTTCACGTAGATTTGGGCTATGCTGGGGGAGTAGAGTGCAGACTGTATTTTAGTCCCCATTCCCCTGCATGGATCCCTGGTGCAGGGCATGACATGAACAACTGTATCTAGCAACCTTAGACCAGCACATAAAAGGAACTCTTTAAATATTTTTTGAATGAGTGAATAGGGCATAAAGAAATTGTTTTAAAGTGTAACGCATATATTGACAATATAAAGGTTGAGAAACTATGAGGCATAAAAATTAATAGAATTTGTGACTAGGATCATTAACAATCCATAAATTTTAGAAAATTCTTAAACATGCAAAAGCAATCAAGGGCTTTAAATCTCAAAGAACTTTATAACTAGAAGTACAGCAGCCATATGTTCCAGACCTTCTAGGATAATCTGTATTTTAAGTCTTCTGTTTCATTGTCCCCATAAGTGTAATTCTACTTGTCAGTGCATATGTCCTAATTTAGGGCAGAAAATATATGGTCACTAACTAGGTGTATTTGATTTATTTTTGCTCAAACTTCTCATTTTACAGACAGGGAAACTGAGATCCACGGAGGCTAATCAAGTCAGTTAAAGTCACACAGGAAATTAATTATAAAACCAGAAGTTAAAACTAGGTCTCCTGACTTCTAATCTACTGCTACTTTTGTATTGTATTATGTTATCACCTAACATAGCTCCCTGAAAACCTTTTTGAGTAGACATCCTGCTCCTACTATTGAAGCCTTTGCTGGGATAGAAAATATTGCCCTGTGGCAATAAACCATAAGCAGCCCTTTCATCTCCAAATGACATCGTCTCTGATGTCCTACATGGCAGTATGCCCAAGACAAACTCAATCTATATTTTTGGGTTGAGTATTCACAGGGCAAGATGAAGGAGGAGGCAGTGAACGCCTTTATCAGGGCTGAAGGTACAGAAGGGATGTACCGGTAATCACTACCTGATGTTGATGTGGGCAAAGCCCTGTTTGGTTTCTTTGTCAGGTGAACTGTAACAATGTTTCTTAATCACTGTATTCTGAATTCTGTAACTCTAAACCCCAGGCTTCCTGGTATCAACAGTGTCCAAGGTGACTTTCCAGGAGAAAAGAGAAATGTGAGAACATCTGGTAGGGAATGGCTCAATAATGAAAAAGTACAGGGAATACCCAGCAGCCAGTCTGAAATTGCCATTCACAAAGAACTGGTAACTTAGGGAAGTGCATATGAAGATATTAAGAAAAAGGACAGAAAGAGTAGGTAAGTTGAGAATAATTAATATGAACATATTACAGATACTGTGGTGCAGTAATAATAATGAAGGGCTTAAAATCAAGGTGAACCCACCAATACTACTGACTGAGGGACTCGTGCAGGTTAACAACTTGAAAAGGGAGGGAGGGTCATTGTAGAAATGGAGTGCACACAGCGGGAAACATGGAGTTGCTTCAAATGGCAGAGCAGCTGTCAAGCCTTCAGTCTAACTTGATATGTGACTTTGAGCAAGTTATTCAGTTTCTCTGAGCCTCATTTCCCCCTACTTATAGATATAAGAATTGGACTCCATGATCTGCAAGCACCCTTTCTAGATCTAATTTTTTATGATCCAAACTGAACTACTACTATCCTTTGTTTACTTGCAGAGAATTTCATTTGTAACAAAGTGACTAACAATGTGGAGGCTGTGTTTACAGGATCAATGGAAAACTACAATTTCTAGGGTTCATTCTGGTCTAGAGGTTGGCAAACTTTTCCTAAAAAGACCAACTAGTAAATA
>PVKE010016530.1:0-31898 GCA_004027555.1 Craseonycteris thonglongyai | reverse complement strand
CAGGGGAAAATTTAAACAAACTGAGCCACAGTTAGACCGAGAGATCAGTTGTTGGGCCTGGTAGGGAGGTAAGGGTACCCTAATTAAGGAGGGAAGGGTTCAGAAGGAGCAGAAATCACCAAGGATTTCAGGACAGAGAAGCTCCGGGAAGCAGTTAGAAAGGAGGCGGAGAGTGAAACCAGCTCTGATTGCACAGGGAGTGCGAAGCCTCCAGTCTTGGCCTCAGAGCTTCTTCAAACGGAGCTGGAATTCATGCCACGCAAAGAATAGCTCAGCGTGAGCCACTAACTCCCTCGTCGTTCTTGCTGCAGAAGCCTCTTGTTTCTCCCAGAGGAATGTAATGAAGGTTGAGGTCCTAACGTGCCAATTACTCTACAATAAGAAGAGCTGGTGGGAATTTGGATTACTGTGTGTGTGTTTGTGTACACACCCTGTGAGGAAATCACTCCTCAACGCAACAGAAATCTTGACAATATGTTGTTGGTAATGTGTACCTTACCTTTTTGTAGGGCAGCACTCTTTAAGGTGAGAAGTAAATCTAGACCCAGCCCTACGGAGAGGTTGCAGGGCACTAACTTTGTAAAGATGACGTGGAGCCAGAAATGTACGTTTAAATTCTTGTTTTAAAAATAAACTCCCCTCCCATTTAATTTCCATCAACAATAGTTTGTGCCTAACTTGTCAAGCTTTCTCAATTTCCAATATTCGGTCCTGTTGTACCATTAATACACACACACACACTGGTCAGATAATTGTAAGGTAGTGCAAGGACCTGGTCCCTATAAACTTGTGCTCTCTTCTAGAGATAGACAACAGCTCATGAGGGGGATACACAAGGTTTCTTGTTTATATACGAAGCCAGAAAAAATGGAAATATGAAGGGGCACTGATTAAGAGCATCTGAATTCCTAATGAAGAAAGGAAAAACTATACATAGTTGTTATTCTTGTCTTCCTTTACATTCAACATTTCTAGCATTTTTTAATGTGGTTTTTTTTAGACATTTTGATCAAAATATTTCAGTCTGTGTGCTAAAAGCATCAACAGTATTGTAATCCAAATTTGTAACATTATTTTACAAACCACCTAATTAGTATACTCATAAGTAGTAATGATCACAAAACTACAATTTTATGACTGTTCTGTGCCAGAAACTCTCCTAGGTGTACTACATGGTCGGTCTATTGCTGATAGTTCAACCCGGTTTGGCAGACACTGTCTACATAAGACATGAAGATAGGATTCAACAGGTAGAGCTCTCCGTTGAACAGAGATCCATTGCTTCCTTGGTTATTTCCACAGTGAATAATAAGAGCTACTGCCATATCCACTGCAGAGTTATTGCATGCCTCCCATGGACCATCCTTCTTTCTAGAATTTGACAAACATCAGCTTATTTAACACTCACAAAAGCCTAGTGAGATGACCAACTTTTACTATGAAGGTAAAAAATAAAAATCCTGAAACTTGGCCACACTGCTAACAGGTGGCAAAGCTGAGAATGTAACACAGATCTTTTAATGTCAATTTCAGTACTTTTTCATTAAAATTTATTTACATCCCAAATAATAGAAGGTCTTATTTGCTTATGTGATGTGGCAGAAGAATGACAATTAGTGTACTACTATGTCTTCGAAAGGAAGCTTCATTCTCAAAAGCATACTTGGGCTTCTCCCAAAAAGCACTGGAAGTGCCGCGGAGTTATTCCGGGCGTCCAACCATCAAAAATTCTATTTGCTGCTTCTGCTGTGTCTCAGCAGCTCTTTGAACTCAATATTAGTTATTAGTTTTAGTTAGTTAGTTAGTTAGTTAGTTAGTTAGTTAGTTAGTTAGTTAACTAGCTAGCTAGCTAGTTAGTTGTCCCTGGACCCTTGTTTTTTCATCAGCCACATGATCATACTTACCTGTCCCTCACTCTCACCTTAGGAAATTAAACTCCATAAGGACAAGGACTTTATGTAGCTCATTCCCTTTCTTACTTCACATGCCTAAAACATGGTACACACTTAGAAATTTTTTGTGGGCAAAACCATGATCTATACATTTGCTGCGAAAATCAGGTGAGTTTACTAATATGTGTGTGGAAGCTCTCAGCTTGCTCTTTCTTCCCCTCTTGATGTGAGATAAACCCTCACGTTAGGTTAGCGTAGCTCTGTAAACTAGTTCTTTTTACATATATAGATATTAATTCTTCAGCTTCTAAAAGGTCTTATCTTTTAAGCCCATCTCGAGAACTAAAGCTTTTGGAGTTTGAAGATTAGGAAAGTGAAAAATAATTCCACCATTATGTTGTGTTCTAGTCACTCCATCTATAGGACTTTGAATCAGGCATTTAACTATCCAAGGTCTTAGAAATGGGGTTACGAATACCCTCTTGAAGTCACATGGGCATTAGTTAAAAAGCATACAAACTATATGTTTTTACTTCTGAAATAAAATATTTAAACTATTTACTTCCTAATTCAACCTTTGTTAAAGCATGTGTTTGTTAGTCAAAACGGTTGGTAATCTAAATGATAAATTTAGACCCTTTATCTTAGCTTTTTTGGCTATTGGTTTCTAAACTCAACAACTGCTTTGTGCAATGGCAAACGCTAACAATCCTTGAGGACATCTAAAGGTCAAAAGTTCATTTCAAGACTTCCGGTGCATCAACTCATTTAAAGCTCACACCTGTCCTGTGAGGTGGGTTCAAAGGTGGGGTAAACTGAGACGCAGAGAGGCTAAGCAAAAGATGCAGCTAGAGAGGGATTTGAACCCAAGTAAGCATATCAAGAGACTGAGCTCTTAACTACTAAATTATGTGTATTCCAGTTTAACTATTTCTTTAGATGAGAGTGCTTTACGTTTTTTGCACATGGACCCCTTTGGCAGTCTAATGAAGGCTATGGACCCCTCACAGAGTAATGTGTGTAAATGCCTTAAATAAAATACATAGGATTACAATGAGAATAAAATATATCGCAATGAGTTACTTAAATGTTTTTAAAACCAAATGTATAACACAGAAATATATTTGCTTCTTTATTCCCCATTAGATAGCATTATCTAGTGTCAGGTCTAATAAAGACTATTTTTTATAAGTTGTAAAGAACATGCACAATGATACAAAAAGATCTGATTTCTGTAGGTGTCAAAGTCCCAGGAATTGCTAACACTGTTGTGGCTTGTAGGCTACATTCTTAATTGAGGGAAATCCTAAATTTCAGATTGAGGGTACTGAAAATAAAGCTGTAATTTTTTTTCCCATCCAAGTTCATGTGACCCTTTGATTTTATTCTGTTCTTGAGCAGACCCTCAAGACAGGAGTCTAACTTTGGATTCTGTGCATTGTTTACAGGTACCAAAACTCTCATTAACATGATATTTTAAAATAGATGCAGATACCCACAATTCTCCCTAAATATCACTTGGTAGTTTTAACTCAGATGTGATTAAAATGTAGCAAAGCTTATATGTTAAAAATACGTTGAAGGGCTTATGTGCTGTATGTTTCCTTTAGGGGCTGAACTCTTTTCTGTTTAGTCTTCACCAAAAATATTTAAAACCACGGCCACATCACTTGATGGTCCTGACTTAGTGAATAAACAAAGATATAAATGCAAGTCCGCCTTCTTTAGGAATCTATAGTTTGGCCTGATTGTACATTTCTCAGGCACTGCAGATGCAAAAATTTGTCCCTGGTTTGCTAAAATTCTCTGTCTTTATCCTATTCAATCACTAGATGGCACTGAGTGTTTGATATTTCTCTTTCCCCTTGAAGTACCCCCTCCGCCCCCAAAAAAATTGATTTTGAAATTTGAAAGATTATCTGGCAACATTATCCACGAACTCTAAGAGTTGAGAACTCTTTCTGAAATGAATTAAACCGTTTTTCATTCCGTTTGTATTTTACCTTTTAAAGACCATTACATCATTTTGTTCTTCTTTTGATTTTCCAGAGGCTTTCTCAAGTCCACTAGAACTTCAGCAATTCAAGATGTTTCACAGCAATTAGAACTACCTTCTCTAAAACATTCTGTGCTTTCCTGGCACAAGCATAAGCCATGGGAAGCGTGGCTTCCTATTGGGAACGCTGGCAACAGGAGCATTGTTATGGTCAAATGATGCTATGCAATGCTGTCCTGTCACAGGCGCCGAGATACTTGGCCGGCACTAATTCAGGAACATCACATTCTGGGCCCAGGGCCTTCAGTTGTGGGTCATAAATAGGATAAGGGATGCGCTCCATAAAAGATTGGACTGACATACTCTTCAGTGATATGGAATTTGCGAGACATATCTGTAAAGGAGTAATAACATGTAACTAGTTTTAAACTATCTCTTGAAATAAGCACATTATATTAGCAACTAAAGTAACATATGAACAAGATGCACAATGAAGATAGACCCCTAGTAATACTGAGTTCCACTGTTGGATGACATTGGTGTAAAGCGTGTAATTGCTCTTAACTTTTCATGACTTTGCATATTGCATGTAAGATTACACAAAATATATCAATGAGTTGCAGCTACTGTACCTATTACATGGATCAAGAGGAAGTAGTCTGACTGATTATCACTGAGGTGGTGGTGATACCCCATTCTCTCAGTCTCTGATGGAAGTCATCATGGGAGCCATGATTGACAATCCTACCTCGGAGTGTATGGCATCTGTTCTAAATATTTATTTTACCATCCAAAGCCAAACTTGTGTTTCGCTTCCACCAATCTAAAATTTCATCCCCGAATACATCAACATTCCCAATGTTTATTATACTTGCTACAGTTAAGATTATCACAAGTATAAAAAGTTGGATTTTTCTTTTCCCACGAGGAAAAGAAAAAGAGAAGAGGAAAATCTCTCAAGGTTCGGGAGGCCGTTCTTATTGTTTCGTACCACTCACTGCTTTGGAGCAAGTACTTACTAACCTACTGTAGGGAAGGGTATTTTGAGAAAGAAGGAGCTGGCATGAGCCACAATGCCACAATGCTTAAATGAATGAAATGAGATGAGATCCCCACAAGCGTTTGTCTCATCATTGGGTGTAATTGTGGCTGTGTTTATCTGTCTACTTGAGCACTATTTATTTTCACTTGGCATTTGAAAAGGACTTGTCGGCCATGTCTAATCTTCCCGGCCACAGGGTGCTGGGTGCCACAGTACCAGTTTTGTGCACGTCACCTCTGGTGGCAGGTGGTGACCGCGGGGTCTCTAGTAGCATCCTAGGGGCTACACAAGATCTCTTTCTCCTGGGCAGGGAGGGAAGGAGGGGGCTTGTCTCAGAATGAGTTTGGTACTTTAGTCAAGTAGCTTCCCCTGTAGTGAGGAGAGAGTAAGGAGCCAACTCAGGCCCTGGAAATGGAATGTGAGGGGAAAAAAGGTGCCATCTAGTTTTATTAATAATACATTTGTCTTCCTAAAACCTTCACATTTGTAACTGTTACCATTAGGTCTGGATATGGAAGAATCACTTTCAAAGATTCATTTAGTTAGCGCTTTCTAAGCATTTGTTTTTGCTTAAGTTGGCCACATCCTTTTTCTCAGATTGTCCTACAAGTTAGCATGGAGTTATTGCCTTTCATAAAAAAAAAAAAAAAAAAAAGGTAGCAGATAGTAAGGCAAATATTATTAATGGTAATAGAAGTATAGATCAGAACTCTTAATATTGAATTTACTTACTTTCCAATACAAGTGGTGGGATATAGCAATAAGTGTGTGTGTGTGTGTGTTTTATATATGCCACATAAGGGTTATTTTATATTTCAAATTTTTTTTTGGTAAACAACTTTGTTGGAAGTAGATTACCTTCTCCAATATTTTTGGACACATGTACCAGTCTTTCTTTCTCTGGGTTTTTTCATCTGACCTGCTTGCATGATTAGACTGCAAATCAATCAATGTAATTCTTGGTTTTCTGCCATCTTTAACTTTGTGCTCTACAACAATACGACGACCTCGGCATGCTCTGCGTCAGCCAGACAACCGAACGGGCCAGTCTCCTAAGTGAGTGCCAGGAGGCGACCATGGACTACATTTCAGGAAAACCAGACGGATTTGTTCAGGTGTGAGCAGTGGTTTCTTCACTTCCGAAGCATTCCAGTTCAACGAGATGTTCCAGGAAAAGGAAATTTGGGGACCCAGCAATTCAGCTGTAGGTTGGAGAAACCACTTAATTACTCTCAGGTGGTCAAAGCAGAAACCAGCGTTAGCCTCTCATAACAGAGCCCTGACAAGGGCAGGTAGGTGGAGACAGAGCATTCCTTCAAGATGAGCTAGGGGAAGTAGGGGAAGAAACTAGACCAGATCTCTTTCACAACAGAAGGTACTGGAAAGTGCCAGGGCCCAAGTCCTGGGCAGAGAGCGAAGGAGGCACTAGGTGGAGGGCATCACACACCAGAAATGTGTCTCAGATTCCCTGAGATCTTATCCATCTCTCTCTGATGTTTTGCTGTCTGCATTCCTACCTCTGGCCTGCCACTTCTCATTACTTTATCTCCCAATTGAAAAGGTTTCATTGTTTAATAATCTGCAGCATTTCTGCTAATGAATCCAGTCCAAATTTTTGAATTGTAAGATGAGTATGTCCTGAATCTGTTTTCTCCCTCACTTCGCTTCCCGTAAACGTGGACAAGGCAGACGGTTATGGGAGAGAGACACCGTAGGAAAATAAACAACGCAGCAAGTTCTCATTGTTTAGATACTGGGTGATTTTCCAAAATCTTCGTTAAATTCCAAGAACGCCTCTGAGCTGCATGCTATTAAAAATCAGTTTCCTCCCAGATGCATAACTGGAGTGCATTCCTCTCTGAAAAAGGACTAAGGACTATTGATGGCTACAGAAAAAATATAATTCAGTGCTCAGACTTGAAAGATGAAATATACTGTCATAAACCTCAGGAGGAAAGCTAGTTTCTGGAGGTGTCAGTTTACAAGTTTATTTTTTCACATGTTGATAAAAGAGAGAAAACATCTGAATTTATAAGCTAAGACAACTTCACACAGAGATAATGAGAAAACACAGTTTTTGGAATGGATGAACCTCAGACTGTCAAAGAAGTTAAAATCTATGGCTCATAGCCAGGATTTCTCATAGAGCTAAATCATAAACGAGGTTTCACAGGCATCCAAGCTAGATCCAAATATTAAATACATAACTAACGACAGTCAGTCTGTCCGAGCTGGTGTCAACATGCACAAATGAATTTGGCTCTTTGATGCGCATGAAAATCTGAGAGTAAATCTGAGAACAGATTAAATTCACAAGTGCGTTTCTCTCCCCTGCATACTGCCAACTGCTCAACTGATGTTTTTTCCCACTATCCCAGCATAGGATAAATAATTATGTGTATATTGAAAACATAAAGGGAGAAGCTATAATGCCTGAAGAATTTGAATGAGGTTAAGGTGGAGCCAGAAGCCCTGTTGCTATGAGAATATAGTGAGAACCAGTGGGAGATGTGATCAGTGTCATTCGCTATAACATAGCAACCAGTCTAAGTCATAGCACCATATACTATTCTTATCAAAACAAAGAGGCAACCACCCAAATGGGAGAAGATATTTGCAAACTATACCTCTGATAAGAGGCTAATATCCAAAATATATAAAGAATTTATACAACTCAACAACAACAACAACAAAAGAAAGAAACTAATTTTAACATGGGCAGAGGACCTGTACAGACACTTCTCCCTTGAAGACATACAAACAGCCATCAAATACATGAAAAAAAAAATGCTCAACTTTACTAGATATTATGATTATAATCAACAAGACAAGAAATAACAAGTGTTGGAGAGGTCGTTGGGGAAAAGGAACCCTCATACACTGCTGGCAGGAATGTAAACTGGTACAACCACTGTGGAAAATAGTATGGAGTTTCCTCAAATATTAAGAATGGAAGTAACATAGGACCCAGCAATCCCTCTTCTGGGTATCCACCAAAAAAAACCTGAAAACATTTATCTATAAAGACATATGTACCCCTGTGTTCACTGCAGCATTATTCACGGTGGCTAAGACATACAAACGACCAAACTGTCCTTCGATAGATGACTGGATAAAAAAGATATGGTACATGCATACAAGTGGCAATGGAATACTACTCAGCCATGAGAAAAGATAAAATATTGCCATTTGGGACAATTTAGATGGATCTTGGGATTATCACGCTAAGCAAAATAAGTCAGAAAAAGTCAAGAACTATATGATTTCACTCATATGTGGGATATAAAACTCAAACAAACAAACAAGACGTACAAAGGAACAAAAACTCAAAAACACAGACAACAGTTTAGTGGTTAGCAGAAGTTAAGGGAGAATGGGGTGGTAGAAGAGGGTAAAGAGAGTCAAATATATGGTGATGGAAGGAGATTTGACTTTGGGTGGTGAACACACATGCAATACTGTATACAGATGATGTATTAGAGAATTGGACACTTGAACCTATATAATTTTATTAGCCAATGTCACCCCAATACATTTAATAATTAAAAAATGGAAAATTACTATTACTGTTACAGAGTTTTTCAATTTTTATTTTGGTTTATTTTTCATAAATATTCATATGTTTAAAAACATAAAATAAAAATAAAACTGATTCAAAGTGTTTCGCATTTACCTCATAAAAGCATTTTTCAAAATAAAGCAATATACTACACTAGGCCCCAGGAATAAAAGGAGCTTTATAGTAAAAAATGTATTTTATTTGTGCTACTATTTTTATATCAAGATTTTTCTTTTAAACATAGTTTTCAGGCTTATACACCATCTCTTACCCAATGTGCAACTCCCAAAAAGAGGAGTTCATTTAGTCTTGTGAAAAATAAAAAAGGTAAAATAGGAAATTATGCAAATAGTAAGAAAATTCAAATTAGATTTTAAAGTAAGATAAACATTTTCATCAATTCAAAAAAAAATATGATAAAATTCAGGTCTAACAAGAGTGTAGTGAAACTGATGTCTCACATTATTGGGAACCCTGTAACCACCTCAGTCAATTAGGAAACCGATTTACAAATACATACCCAAGGTTCCTAACAAAATAACCTAAAATATAAAAGAAGCTTTAAATGCAAGATGTTCAACAAAGAATAATTTACATCCATAGAAAACCTAGAGGCAATTCTAGCAACTTCTAACAGTATGGTTGAGTGAATTATAATACAAACTTACAATTCTCATTGCACAGTCGGCATTGTTCTAATTTTCCAAGCAATGGAGAAAAATGCTTCTGTGACTCTCCAAAGCAAATACAATTTAAAGAATGCAAAAAGGCACGTGCAAGATTACCTCAACCTTGTGGAAAGACTAATATAACAAAAACAAAACAGAATATAAAAAAATCATAGTTGCTATGTTAAGAGAGAGGGACGCTTTGCCTTTTTAAAAGAAATCAAACTCCCAAGTCAAAGGAAGAAAAAAAAGATCCTGAAAATTAAAAGTTTCAAGGCTAGACGGCATCGCCTTATCAGAAAAAGACAAATGCCAAAACCGAAAACAACCCATCTTAAGGCCCAGCTACAAAAACACACATCTAACTTCAAGGCCGCCAGTTTATTCAGGTACAGCCACGAGCAAATTTGTACAGAAACACCCGGCACTGGTTTTAGTTTACTCCACTTGAAAACCACCTGCAGGTTGTAGGGAAATGAGAAAGGGGAAGCTCGGGCCTCTGAAGAAAGACTTGAAAAGTTAAATCTGTTTCGTCTGGGGGAAAAGATTGAGAGGTGATCTCATTTCAGTGTTCGGATACCTGCAGCAGATATTCCAGGCCCAAGGATGTGACCTGTCCCCTTCACTCAGAAGCAATAGGAAACTGCAGAAGGAAAGGGTTACATTAGAAAGATTTCCCCTCAAAGATCATTATATGTTTATTCCAGTGTTAGACCAAATGACAGGATTACAGGCCCCTACCCATCTGGAATCCGCGGAGAATAACGCTTGCCACATACATTGTAACGGGTATAACAACTGTAAAATACTTGGAGCTCTTCAGATGAAAGATGCCATATGAATGCAAAGAATTATTGTGATTATGTTTGTCTCCTGCCTCCCCTATTGGTATGAGTTTCCTTGTGACATTTAGGAGACCCCTCCAGCCAGCCAGCTGTTCTATAACATGTCACCCAGTGATATTTTAAATCCTTCATGTGGTTCTGATCGTACCCAGAACAAGAGCAGCTGAAATGTTCATTGTTTGTCTTGAAGGAAGTAGATGGAGTCACAACACCCCCTCAGGGTTCAGGGGTCAGAGTTTTTCCTAACATCCACTTGAAGGCTAATGTCCAGGCCCCAGAGTGGTGGCATGTTTGATGGATCTTGTCTTTCCATTTTTTTCCTCTGAACAGCATCATCTGATGGCTGAGCCTGGGGCATGTATCCTACTTTTGTGACTTCCTTTTTAAGAGTTCATTCAAATTCATGGGAAGCTAGGATAACTCAGCAGGTTGAGTACTTGCCTTGCAACCAAGAGATCCAGGGATCAAATACCAGCCCTGGCCTGAGCAAACCCAAATGCTGAACTGCGGCAAAACTGGTCATTGCTGGGACGGCAGGGAAGGTTCTTGCCTCCTACGGAAGAGGCCCTCAGTTCATTTCCTGCCCCATGCGACCCCATATCCACCTGTGGGGAATGAAACTATGTCACAAGTAATGATGTACAACTAGGATATACAACTATACTCTGGGCCCTTCCCCCTTCTCTCTTTCTCCCTCTCTCTCACCTTCTCTCAAATAATAAAATACATCTTGAAAACAAAGAGTTCATTCAGATTTAACTAACACCTATGAAATTCCTACTCAGTGTGTGCCTGGCACTGTTGGCAGACCTGTGGCACACATTACTTCATTTTCCTAAGTAACTTTTATTCCTAAGTAGCAATGCATGCTCATGATTTTTAAAAAATGGAAAATGTAGGAGAGTTTAAATTAGCAAAAAAATAAAGAAGAAAAAAAACTTCTAATTCTAATGCTCAGAAAAACAATCACTATTGATGTTTTGGGATACTTGTCAGTTGGTTTTCTCCTCCATCTCACTCCCCACCCCGCCATGTGGGCACTCATGTGCATGTATCTTTTTAGCCACTAATGGTAGTTCATAAACAGTTTTCCACATTATTAATTTTTTTTTCACAAACACAATTGGCTAGTGTAGCATATTATTCCATCCTATGGAAAAGCTGCCACTTGTATACTTTGCCTCACCTAATTTTTGTAAAATATACAATTCAAATGAATTAAATAATCAATGGATTCTATGTATAAAATGTTTATATTGGAACTTTCACAATATATTTGGTCTCCAAAATAACTGTACAAGAAAGAAAGAGCAGCTAGTCTTAGCATTTTATAGCTAAGGAGGTAGACTCAGAGGGATGAAGACTCTGGCCCAAGTCTATTCACCCAGAAAACTGAAGGACAGATTCAGGACTAATGACAAGTCTTCCCGGGTTGTCCCATTTGTCCTCAGTGATATCACCAAATAATAAACTTCTGGATTATTCTATTGGTTTCCTTTGTAGGTTGTCCCTCTTGAACTGTGCTGATCAAAGTGAAAATCAAGGAAACGGCCCTTAAATAAGAGAAGGTATACAATTGGTAGGGATTTTGAAAAAGATGCCCTCTTTTTTATGTCTCAATGCTTACCTTCATACAACACATTCACTGAACTTTCATAAGCCCATTATTTCTCATCTGATTTGTACATTAACCTTCTCCTGAGCCAGGCAGGCCAGACAATATGGTCCGTCTTTTGCTTATGATAAAACTGAGGCTCAGAGAGAGTCAGTGGCTTCCCGAGGCCACTTGAGAGATGTTGAACTTCCATAGACTAACCTCTAGTCCATGGCTTTTCCCACTGTAACTACCACATTGCTCGTGACTTATATTTATTTCTCACTTTCCAACATTTTGATTACTGTCCATTTTGATCATCCTTCTTTTCTTTCCCCCATAATGAATTTCTGGCCCTTGTTTCTAGAAACATCTGCATCCCATTTCTTCCCCCTAATTTTTCCAGAGTTCCTAGTTATAGTACTATTGGTCTAAACAGAAAAATAAATTTTCTTATGGATAATCCTGCAGCCCTCCATGAAAAGGTACATCAAAGTCAATACTAAATGCTGAGGCCTTTCTATATGCCAGACACTGTGGCAAGGCTTGGTATATATTATCTCATTTAATTCTCCTAATACCTCTCAGAGGCAGATTCTTATATTCCACATTTTATTTTACAAATTAAACTGATGAAACATAAAAGGACAAATAACTTGTTTAAGAGAGCAGGAAGTTGGAATTGGAATTGAAGCTATTGGACCCTAGCTACCAGCTATCAGGCTTTGTTTGTCCATAATATGAGCTTATTAATACTTAAAGTACATTTTTCTAAATATGCTTTATAATGTCTTCTATTATAAGAAGTGAACAGTAGTAAGATTCCCTCCCCATCTTTCATTTTTAAAAGAAACTAAAACAGTAAAGTGGCTATACTAATAGAATCATGTGCCTCTAATATCAGAATACTCATTTAATGCATGAACTACTTTTAGCAAACCAAAGGTCTATAATAAAAAAATATGTCATCCAACTTAAATTCCACAAAGAAGCAGTTAAATAATAGGCAGATCCAGATTTTTGTCTTGGCAAAGTCTTACAGCACACACACAATTCTTTCCTCCACCACCTCAACCCTGCCTGCCAGTTTTCATCGCCACAACTATAATATTGACAGACACATGTTCTCATAATTTGTTTTAAACTAGTTCAGAAAACTGCAATAAAGAACAGAAGTGGCTATGCTATGTCTAAAAATGGGTAGCTGAGGGATACAACAATATCAGTTGTATTCTACAATCAAAAATATTCTTAATAGCCTTATTTACTTCACAAATCAAAGTGCTTTAGCTCCTGGATTCAATGTAATGATGAGTATAAAACTTCAGCAGGAGTTTCTATTGTAGTTAAATAGAACTATATTTACAAAAATAATTAAAAAGATTTGGAGAATTGTTAAAAAAAAAAAAGGTCATAGGTAATTTTACCTAATTTGAATTTCATCTTTCCAAGGAGAACTACATAAACTTCACACCTTCTTTATTGAAGTTGAACCCATCTTCCTCTTCCATTCTCTATACCATCCTCTGGCAGTCATAATGAATCTTCCTTTTAAGAACTTTGAGGTCCAAGTCTAGCTCTCAGTCTTGCTTGCTTCCAAATGACCCAATAAATAACCGCAATACCTACATTAATGATTTATCTGACATACTCTGCTCCAAATTCTCTAAATTGTAATGCTAACCATCTTTACCCATCATCAGCCCCCATTCCTATAGCGACCCACAAGACTTTGCCATTGTCCATTGCTTCACTCCTGGCATCTTTAACTCCAATATACTAATCCTTAACCTTATGACCCCCATTAAGCACTCCAGTTCCTTTTTCCTTCCCTTTCACTTCACCCCTTCACACATTCATCCCAGATCCCATGGATCCTCATTTTAACCACTTTCTTTTCAGTCCACTCACTCCTCTCTTTAATCAGGTATTCATGCATTCAATTTCATTGAGAAAAATAAAAATAAGGCTGTTGAACACATACTTCCTCAACTCCTTCACCTTATTTAAAAATCAATGTCTACATAGCCAACATTTTCTTCTTCCTAGGCTAGAGGGAAAAGTGTCTGTACTCTCAAACAAAGCTATCTTCTCCACCTAAATTCTTGATCTGACCCCCTATGACCTTGCTCCTCTGGTTATTCTTTCTTTCTCCTTTATAATCAATCTTACCCTTTTAACTGATTTTCTCAAAGACTGTCAACAAACTCAAATGCCTCACATTTAAAAGTTGACTCTACTTCTTCCCTGGCTATCTTCTAATCCTCTCTCCTATTCTCAAGTAGTTTCCCAGGAATGGTTCAGCCTATAGCTCATGACTCTCAACTTTAATTTACGGGCATCTTGTTCAAATGAGTTTATGACTCAATAAGTATAAAATGGAGACTGAGAGAATGAACTCCTGGCAAGCTCCTAGGTGAGGCCAGTGCAAAGGGTCTCTAGACAACCTACTCCTTCAACTCACATTGACTCTGCAATTCACCATGATCTGGCTTCTGCCCACCTCCACAGCCTGGCAAAGTCCCTCAATGACTTACTATTTGTCAAATCTAATAAATATCTGTCCAACAGTATGACCTTCTGGAGGCCTATGCAGTTTACTATTCCTTTTATGAAACTCCTACCTTGACTTCTATAATACCACTCTTCCTTGATACTTTTTCCCCTTCTCTGACCATCCATTCTTAGGCTGCACAGGTAGCTCCTTTTCTGCCTTAGTCTGATTGGGTTACCATAACAAAGTACAATAGGCTAGATGGCTTAAACAACAGAATTATTTTTCTCTCATGATTCTGAAGGCTAGAAGTCCAAGATGAACATCCAGCAGGGTCAGCTTCTGGGGAAAGCTCTCTTCCTCACTAGCAGATGGCTGACTTCTTGGCTGGGTCTTCACATAACTTCTCTTGGTGCGTGCATGTGGAAAGAGCAATATATCTCTCTTTTTCTTCCTCTTCTTATAAGGTCACCATTCCTATTGGATTAGGACTCCATCCTTATTACTTCATCTAACCTTAATTATCTCCTCAAAGCCCTATTTCCAAAAACAGTCACATTTGGGATTAGTGTTTCAACATATGAATTTTGTTTTATGGACAATTGAGTTTATAACATCTTCCTTTGTTTTATCTTCAAAAGTTTGCATCCTCCAGATTTTTGTCCTATGCCTTCTCATTTCATTTCTCATACCTTCTCTAGATAGTTTCACTCACACTTCTGGCTTCAGCTACCACCTATATGTTAATGAGAGTTAAGTCTTTGTTGTCAGCCCAGTTGTGTGTACCCAAATACCTTCATGATGTCTCAGACTCAATATAAGCTGCTCCTCCTCTTGCTTCTTCATCTTTATAATTCAATCACACCAGACAGAAGCTGGAGCACATCTTAACAAGCGTCCATCTTACTTTTGGGCATCTGTGTGTTTATGTATCTGCCACCTTTTCTTTAAATGATGACATTCTTAAAAAGAGAGATTATATCTTATGTCTTTGTATATCTTGCTCCTGGTCCAGATAAATGCATGACTGAGTAACTGTATGAATAAATGGCAAGTTCTACTGGAATAATGGTTCAAACAAGGTTCATGCATCTCATCTGATTGATATTAGTCTCTTAAGTCTCTTTAACATATAACAGTTCTCCACCAATTTACTTTAGGTTATTTATGTATTAAAGAAATTGGATTATTTCTCCTGTGGAAGTTTTATATCTGAAGTTTGGTTGATTATATCCACATAGTATATCTTAACTAGTTCTTTTTCCCTTTTATGACTATGAGTTATATGAGTTTATGTTTATATGAGTTTATGTCAGGAACTAGGAAGGCCAGAGATATTTATCCTACTTGCAAGCTAACAGGTATGAGTTGCATGGATGCTGGAAAAAGACATAAAACTCCTATGTCAGAAACAAAGGACAGATACTACTCATAGCAATAACCAGAATATCAGCATTTGTTCTGGCTCCTGAGTCCCAATTCCCATAAAGTGACACAAAATGAAAGTACACAAGTTCTTCAGATTATTCTAATACACAGCCAGGTTTAAGAACCACTGATTTAGAGGCTTGATTGAATTCTATACAATCCAGCTGCTCCAATGTTTATTCTGATCCCCCAATGCTTAACAGGGTGCTGGATACTAAGTTATTTCTCAATAAATAATAAGCCAGGATGGCTCAGCAGGTTAAGCGCTCGCTTTGAAGCCCCGAGGACCGAGGATGGAATCCCGGCTCTGGCCCAGGTGGACCCACATGCTGAACTGGGGTGTACTTCCCAAATGCGTTGAGCCCCCCAGTTCAGTTTAAAAATTAAATAAATAAATAAATAAATAAATAAAAATAAATAATAATATATAATATTTATTGAATACTGATTATAAATTCTAGACATCCTATACATTTTGCCCCTTAATCCTCCCTCAAATCCTTTGAATTAAGTACTAGTTCTCCCTTTCTATCTAAGGAAATGAGGCACAAAGCAGTTAATTAAGTAACTTACCCAGAGTCAGGGAATGGGCCAAGCTGGAATTGAAGCTCAGGCTTTAATAAGCATACTATACCATAGGCCTGGACAGAACAATCAAATGAATGACTGAATTATTTAATTAATTTCCTGGTTTCCTTGAGCAAATTATTGTTAAATAAACTCACAAATAAGGGATATGATGCCCCTTTTTCTTCCTTGATTGTCAAACCTGGAAACATCTTAGTCTGCTTCAATGTTTTTCTTACAAATAAGAAAGTTAAAATTAAAAATGACATGAAACAAAATGACATGGCAAAGTGACATGGCTAATTAGTGGCAGAGCTAGAACTAGAACAGAAGTAGCAAAGTGCTACACACAGATGAGAATGTGGTAAATACTTTGATGCCAATGACATTTTGGAAAGCAAGAATACTTACCTGTTTTCCTTGAAAATGAATTATCCTAATTTAACTGAAAAAGAAATGCTAGAGCTTGGAGAAAGAAAGATGTTTTCAAAATGAAGGACTCTTGCCTCAATGCATTCTTTCTGCTTCCTCTTAGAGGTGGTCACTATATGAAGGCCTTGCGCCCCGATCCTAGGAGGTTGTCACACAACTGGCCTCCATTTGGTCTGAAGGGTGTAAAGAGACCTCAAGGGGAGTGGCATTTAGTCACCACCATTCTCCCTGAGTATTGACAACGGGGAGCCAGATGCTTCCTGCTTCCAGGTACTCAAATATAAAACATGTGTCCTTCATATTCACGGTGATCAAGAGCATCCCAGGGCATGGGCCATTTTTGGGGACAGTGTTTAAATAAAAACCTATGTTGACTTTGTATTCTGGCTGTCTGCCATTTCATTTTTCATGAGCCCCACCTCTACTATTTAGAATTACCTGTTGCATATGAGACAGATTTTATTTCATGAAGAACTATGGTTAAAAAAAATGTACTTTCTCTTTTACTCATTCAGTCACTGAACAAATATTGCTTTGAGCACCTAATATGTCAACCCCTGTGTTAGATGTAGGGCATCCAAACAATGAACAAAGATATGGTACCTATCTTATCTTCATGAGGTTATAGTTAGAGGGAAGACATTAATCAAATAAACTTATAAGTGTATAATTGTAAATTATATTAAGTGCTATAAAAGAAAAATAAAACAGAAGAATGAGATAATAGAGGAAATCTAATATAGATTGAAACCTAGGAAAGGGCCCTCTGACATTTAACCTGATTTCAACATGGTGAACTTAGCCAGAGCAAATATAATAGAACGATGAGGGCAGAAATATTTGAGAGGTTTCTATGTACAACATATTTAATTAGGTTCCAACAAATGATAGGTAGTCATAAAAATTAAGAGGTAATTGATAAATGAGTAAGAAAGTAGGACTAAGACAACAGTGGAACACCAGATTTACTCATCTGACATTGGATTATTTTGGAAGGGGCAGTTAGACATTGGGTTCTTGTGAGATGACCAGTCAACCTACCATATATCCATTGTGCCAAGCCTCATGCTTGGTATTCAAGAGTAGATGCAAAGGGTCAAGTCCTCTGAATTGCACAGTGGCTCTGGATCACCTATTTAGGCCTCATGAAGGTCTTATCAGGTCAATAGCTACCCTGGGAAATCCACATTGTATAGCAGTATCAGAGTATCCCTGAGGAAACTGTTAGAAACTAATGTGAATGCCAATTCTGCATAAAATCCAGTAGGACCCGTGAAATTTCATCATATTATTCACCATAAGAAAATAATAGCAAACAGTTCCCTGTGAAGTGCTGATTTGCAATACTAGGGAAGCATGTAACCTGAAATATTAAAATGCAATTATTAAATAACTAAGTTCATTCGGCCACAGATATTAATTGATGTCACTATTCCAAGGCACACATGATTAAATTGGCCATGGCTGGCTAACATGGTATTTTCAAATGTCTTCACAAGGGATTTTGTAAAGACAAACCAGGCAGTTTTGTGGAAGACAATTAATAATAAGTCTATCTAGGACCCCTCCTTTCTTCTGAAAAACAGAACTTGCCTTCTTTTGGGGAACTGTTTTCTCCCCCACTCTTATTCCTACCTTCTTTTTTCTTTTCTTTTCTTTTTTTTTATTGTTTTTGAGAGAGAGAGAGACAGAGACAGAGACAGAGAGAGAACTGAACTGGGGGAACTCCCCAGTTCAGCACATGGGTCCGCAAGGGCGGGGCCGGGACTCGATCCTCAGTCCCCGGTGCTGCAAAGTGAGCGCTCAACCCATTGAGCCATCCCGGCTTCCCCGTATTCCTACCTTCTAATAATTAGGTTTAAAAAATTGCTACCATCTTCTTTTAGAGTGACTCCCCTCCCTGAACACAGTAGTAACTATGGGGGACAGTAACTATCCCCCAATCTGAGCCAAGTTTACTTCTTCAGCCCTCTCTGGTCACGGTCATGTGCCTAAGAATTGAGCAAATAAGCCAAAACAAGGCCATCTGATGGTCCTGAGATTTTTTTAACTGTTGCAAATAAGATATCGTCCCAGGAGCTGTTGGTAGGAGCCACAGGTATAGCTGCAGGGAGATAGCTGTTCTACGAAGAGAACTAAAGATGAGCCATGGAGTTCTGAAAGCAGTCCAGTCCTGGTTCCAGTCTTTGAATTTCCTGGAGCAGCCCTGGTTCCTGTACCAAGGGTTGTGGTACACAGCTGTTCCTCAAATCTGTGAACCTTCCACCCCACCGCATCCACTCACAGATTCCCCATTTTATTGACTTGAATTGGAGTTGAATGTCTGCCTCTGGAAACCAATGGAGTCTGGCTGAAAACACGATGCATTACTTGTTGAGATGACTGGGACAATCACATTCAAGGTGCTCATGTAGATATGAGTAACATAGCACAGCACTCTTGCCCTTACCACCTACCCAGCACAAGTGAGTAAGAACTAGGTCTCTCCCTCTCTGAACCACTAGATATTATTGAGAAATCCCCAGAAGAGAAAAATGCAAAAAGGGCCTTGGAGCACAACAGAGAATGAGCAAAATTACTTTAGAAGTTAAACGGTGTCTCATGAAATCAGGCAAGGTGACTTCTGATTTGCATTTTGAAGAAATGAGTAAAAGTTTGCCAAGCAGACAGCCATCTAGACAGAGGAAAAGGCACTTGTGAAAAAAGAAAGCACATGTGGGAGGCCAGGACAGCTCAGCGGGGGAGTGCTTGCCTGGCAACCATGAGGTCTGGGGCCCGGTTCCTGCCCCCATGCATGCAAACCTATACTCTGAACTGCAGTGCAACTGGTCACCGCTGGCATGGCTCAGCAGTGAAGGTTGTCAGCTCCCAGCAGTGGGAGGCTGGTTCCCAAACCACAGGGCCCCACATCCACCTGTGTGACATGAAACCATGTCACAACTAATGATGGACATCTATGGAGACTGCTCTAGGCCTTACCCCCTTCTCTCTCCCTCCCTCTCTTTCTCATCTTCTCTCAAAAAATTAAAAATAAAATAAATTTTAAAAAGTCAAGAACACCAGAGACAACAGGTCACAGACTCATGCCTGGGGTCTTATCTTTAAGGAAGGAAGAAGGAAAGGAAGGAAGGAGGAAAGGAAGGAAGGGAGGGAGGGAGGGAGAGAGGGAGGGAGGAAGGAAGAAAGGAAGAAAAGAAGGAAGGAAGAAAGGAAGGAAGAAAGGAGGGAGGGAAGGAAGGAAGCATAAATGGCATTTACGTTTACAAACTATTTTCCTTCTCAGGGTAGGAAAGTTAAAATTTTTTAATTGATGAAAAAGCTTACATTGTGATAAATATCAGCAATGACAACAGTTAAAGCTGGGTCCCTTGATTATAAAAGCTATTCTGTGTAAAAGAACATAATGAATTGATCCAATTCAAACCCGAAAAGGTTTAGCTCAAGGCACTGTGTTCTTTACCTATGGTAATAAA
This sequence comes from Craseonycteris thonglongyai, assembly GCA_004027555.1. Classification (NCBI taxonomy): domain Eukaryota; kingdom Metazoa; phylum Chordata; class Mammalia; order Chiroptera; family Craseonycteridae; genus Craseonycteris; species Craseonycteris thonglongyai. The sequence continues at coordinate 11,908 of PVKE010016530.1, read as the reverse complement.
CACTGTGCCTGCTTCCTTCCCTGAATTAAAATTACAACCAAATTATAGAACAGTCATGCTGAAAATACCATCTGAAGTCTTCCTGAGCAAAAGTTTTATAACTGCAAATATAAAGAAGAAACCATTGTCAACACTGATATAAGGGATGGAAATGTGAAACAGGCTGACTGCAAACCTCCATGTGGTGCCTAAGAATCAGGAGGAATATCTGGGTGACAGAGGTACCCCCCAGAGAAGTGACAGGTCCTTGCCCCACACTGGGCTTCCTAGCCCAGAGCACTGGTGCCAGGAAAAAGAACACTCACGACATATGGCTGTGAAAAACAGTGGGGATTCCAACTCCCCGGATGGGATGGAAAGCTGCAGGACACCCGGATGCCCTCTGAAAAGACCCACACACAGACTGAAAACACTCATGGGCACTTACCCTGGGCTCTAGCAAAGGGACGATGACTAGGGGGATGTGGGAGGCATATGGAAGGTAGAACGAGGTGTGTGGATTCAGGGCAGGGCTGGAGGACAATCCTACCCACTGATGTGTCCATAGCAATTAAGGTTCAACTACAACAGGAGGGCACACAAAACCAACACAAGGGACACTCCTGCATCACTCAGAGCAGGGGACCAGAGAGACTGCCAGGGTCCCACAAGGCATCTACATAAGGCCACCCAGACAAGACTGGGAAACAAAGCAGAGCTACCTGATACATAGAAACCAACACAGAGGCAGCCAAAATGAAGAAACAAAGAAAAACGGCTAAATGAAACAATAGGAAAAAAAAAATACAGAAAAGGAACTTCATGAAATGGAAATAAGCAACATCTCAGATACAGAGTTCAAAACACTAGTGATGGGGATGCTCAAGGAACTTAGTGAGAACTTCAACAAAAAGATAGCAAGAATGAAAAAGGACATAGAAACCATAAAAATGAGTAAGTCAGAAGTGGAGAATATAATAACTGAAATGGAGAATGCACTAGAAGAAAGCAGCAGCAGACTAGATGAAGCAGAGGATAAAATCAGCAATTTGGAAGACAAGGTAGTGGAAACATCCATCAGAACGCCCCCTCCGCCCCCCAAAAAATGTGGAAAGAATGATCATTTAAGAGACCTCTGGGACATCAAGCATAAAAACCATCTGCATCATAGGGGTAGCAGAAGGAAAAGAAATTGAGAACCTATTTGAATAAATAATGACTAAAAACTTTCCTAACCTGATGAAAAAAAATAGACATACAAGTCATGGAAACACAGAGAGTCCCAAACATGAGGAACCCAAACAGGCACCAAGTCACATCATAATTAAAATAGCAAAGAGTAGAGACAAAGAGAGAATTCTAAAAGCGGCCAGAGAAAGGCAACCAGTGACTTACATGGGAGCTCCCATAAGACTGTCAGCCGATAACTCAACAGAAACTGCAGGCCAGAGGGGATTGGCATAAAATATTCAAAGTGATCAAAAACAAGGACCTAAAACCACACTTATTCTACCCAGCAAAGCTATCATTTAGAATTCAAGGACAGAGGAAGAGCTTCCCAAATAAGAAAAGGCTAAAGGAATTCATCACCACCAAACCAGTATTACAAAAAATGTGAGAGGGGTTCTTTAACACAGAAAAAAAAGATCAAAATTATGAGTAATAAAATAGAAATAACTACATATCTATAACAAATTATTTTCTTTTTAAATTTATTTTATTGTTTGAGAGAAGGGGAGAGAGAGAGAGAAAAGGGGGGAAGGCCCAGCATGGTCTCCATAGCTGTACAGCATTAGTCGTAACATAGTTTCATTCCACACAGGTGAATGTGAGGCCACCCGGGGCAGGAACAAAACTGGGGGTCTCCTACATGGGAGGCATGAATCTTCACCATGGGGCTCAACAGTTTCCAGTTGTGCCACAGGTCAGCATATGGGTTTGCATGGGTAGGATATGATTCCCAGACCTCACAGTCGCAAGGCAAGCAAGCGCTCAACCGGTTGAGCTATCCTGGCATCCCCTATTCAATCTATTTTATGTTGGAAAATATTGTTATTTTATGAAAATATATTGTGTCAGCATGGGTTATGGGTTAAATGGTGTCTTCCAAAAAGATGTTGATGTCCTAACCCCCAGTACTTGTGACAGTGATGACCTTACTTAAAAATAGAATCTTTGCAAACAAGCAAGATAAAATGCAATGATTAGGGTGGGCCTTGGTCTAATATGAACTGATATCCTTATTTAAAAAAAGAAAGAAAGAAACTTGGACCCAGAAACAGACATACATAGTAGGAAGATGATGTGAAGACCCAGGAAGAATGTCATCTGCCAGCCAAGGAACACCTGAGGGTCCTAGAACTTAGGTGAGAGACCTGACACAGATTCTTCCTCACAGTCCACAGGAGGAACCAAACTTGCCTACCTGATTTCAGACTTTTAGTTTACGATACTATGAGACAATACATTCCTATTTTAAGTCACCTTGTGATAGCAGCACCAGGAAACTGGTACAGCATATAATTGATTATAATTTCTCATAAATTTGTAAACTCTTTTAATTTCTCAATTTTAACTTCTGATACACAGTGATAGGCTAAAGTCCATGAGCAAATGCTCTTTGTAAACTGTTCAATATTTTTTAAGAATGGAAAGGAAATTTGTTTGAGGACCATAGTATTAGAGGATACTTAGTAAAGAGCTAATAAACCAAGGCTGTGGTTCCCAAATACCTGCCAGTTACATCAGGAAAATACAACAGACTCTAGGTCCTTCTCCACACCTATTGAATCAGAATCACCAGAGTATTCTTCCAGGTCACCATATTTCTAACAGTTCCCAAGTTAATTCTTATATGTAACCAAAGGTTTAGAGGCAGAGATGCTAAAATGAATTGAGAAGTGTCTCAGCCAACTCCTGAGTTTGCAGGGACAAACACACATTCAAGTACTCTCAAGTAATAGGGGACTTACTATGAAGATACACTTGGCCCCACCAGGGGAATCCATTCTTTCACAAAACAGGTGGTGAGATAGCCACTTCAGAGAGAAGTGGGAGATCACAGTATCTCCAGGAATGCCAGCAAAACATTTGTGTCTCCGAGGAAGCCTTGATGGCTCAGCGGATTGAGCGCTCACCTCGCAGCCCCGAGGATTGAGTCCTGTCCCCAGCCCACGCAGACGCATATGCTGAACTTGGGTGAGCTTCCGATATGGGAGGCCCCTGGCCGGTTCCCACACTGCGAGGCCTTGCACCCACCTGTGTGAAATAAAACCATGTCAAAAACCAATGACGTGCAACCATGCAAACTGCTCTGGGCCCTCCACCTTCTCTCTGTCTGTCTCTCTCTGTCTGTCTGTCTCTGTCAAAATAATTTTAAAAATAATAAAAATAAATAATAATAAATCTTTTTAAAAAGGAAGTTTGTGTCTCTTTACACTCTGCCATCACTTTGACTAAGCTTGATGACTATACACTCCACAGTCTGCTTCCTTCTCTCCCTCCTCCAAATATCTGCTTCTTCATACTTGTGGCTGCACATGACTTTGGCCTAAGATGCCTCAAATTAGCCCCAAGGCAACTTTTCATCTTCTATTTTATTGCCAATTGGCAGATTCTGTTGTCTTTTTTTTTTAATTTTGGTCCCTGGGGTAAAAAACCTGATTGGTTCAGTTTGTCTCCTAGCGCCAGGTCATGCTCAAATTTTCTGGAGAACTTACAGTTTTGCTGCCCTACAATCAGATGTTTGTATCTGGTTTAATAATCCATGAGCACAGGGCCTAAATAAACAAGGTATAAAACATGAGATTCAATTCAACAAGCACTGTGGCCAGGCAGGGCATTATTCCCTTAGACAGGGCTATGGGCAAAACAGGTATTGCAATTATTATCCTCAAATAAATTTTTGGGTTTGCCTTACAATTTCAAAAACTTTGATTTTTTATTTAGAATAACTGATTTGACCAATGCACGTGGCTTATTTTTTTTTAAGATTTATTTTTATTGTTTTTTTGACAGAGAGAAAGACAGAGAGAGGGGGAGGGCCCAGAGCAGTCTCCACAGTTGACAGCATTGGTTTTCCATATAGTTTCACTCCACAGGTGGGCACGGGGCTGCGCAGGGCAGGAACTGGGCCAGGACCCTCCCACATAGGCCCCGGCAAGAACTGAACTGGGGGCACACCCCAGTTCAGCATATGGGCCCGCATGGGCCGGAGCTAGGATTCGATCCCTGGTCTCCAGGGCTGCAAAGTGAGAGCTTAACACGCTGAGCCATCCCAGCTTTCCCGCAAGTGGCTTTTTTAGACAAATCCATGACAGTAGCTAAACAGATGGATTAGTTGAGGACAATAATGATATTGAGGATGGAACTTAAAGATCCCAGAAATATTGTCTATGCATTTCCCTCAGACCCTCTAATTCATCTATTATTCATTTGCTAAATGACAGAATTCCAGTTTCCATTTTCTTTCTCTTCCTTTTTCTTCATTCTTTCTTAGCCAGCCCTCTGTCTTTCTCCTCCTCCTTTGTTCTACCTGCCTATGGTCTTAAATTGAAAAAAAAAAAAAAAAGAAAAGAAGAAGCTCAAGACACTTTCTAATTCCATTAGTTTTTCAGTAGGGTTTGATTTGGTTCTTGGGCAATTTTATATAATGGCTTTGTTCTTTGCTTTTTTAAAGTAGGAAAAGTCATACAAATATAAAAGTAGTTAGAGCAAACTATAATTGTTTAAGTAGGGCAGATACCCTTTCTTTGTGTGTTGATACCCATGGATTTCAGCATGTGAGATAGTTTAGTTTGTATTTGGGTAAATTATGTGTGTGTGTATCACTGTATAACTTTTTCTGTGTGTTTGTGTATCTATGTTGGTAGTTTTCTTGGTATGTGTGTGTGTTTCAATTGAACAAAATTGCACTGTTTTCTCATGTTGTACTGTATATTTTTCATTTGTTGCTATGAATTGAAAGAAGACAGTTTCTATTTTGACTAAATTGTTGGACTGCTCAAAAAATAAGCAGAAACATCTCCAAGATTTTGTTGAATCCAATTAGTTAAATGCAACTTGTAATCCATCTGATTCTTATTATATGCTTTTGTGTTTTCTCCAGTAAATCAGTTGAAACTGAGTGACTGTGACATTTGACCTACATAGAGAAGGTGTAGATTTTAATTTGCATATTTATTGTTCTTTGTCCTTTACATGCTAATGTTCCCCTTAGGACACTTGTAAAAAAAAATGTAATGTGCATTTTTGTGTAATATGTATGACAGCATACAAAAGTATAGCATATCAACTCTTCTTTAGGGAGTAACATTAATTTAATTTTATTGAAATCAACTCATGTTTTCACTCAACCAATTTATTTATTTGTAACAGAATATAGTGGCTTACAAAACTGAAAGTTGAGGAAAGTGAAAAGTTTCAGGAGAGGTTTGATCAAGGTTTCAGCCCCATTTCTCTACAGCTGTTCAAATGGTCTTCTCCATATGCTCTTTCTGTCCCCAAGTAACCTTTCTTCATTGTAGCAAAATGACCTCAGAGTCTCATGCCAGGTCACCCAGAAGTGAGACCTTATATCCACCTAACCACTGAATAAAAGTTATCACCTCCCTTCAGGACCTATTCTAATTATGCGTCCACCTCCAAACCCATCTCAGAAAGTCACGTGACCAAAAGACTAATGTACACTGACTGGCTTAGTCCTAGTTGCATTATATTCAAGCAGGCTTTCTCTCTCATGGTAACGAAATGGCTATCACAATTCCAGGCTTCAGATTTGTGGACTAGCCTTTAGAAGAGAGACTGCTTCTAATTCAGCAACTATCAAACGAAAGACAGGAGCAACAGCCTACTGGTCGCATGCCCACCTGGGAACCACTCATCATAACAGCCGGTAAGGCAGAATTACTCTGCAGTCTGTCCTTTAGGGGTCTACCCTCTACCCAAGAAGCTAGGCTGAGCATCAGCCCCCCTCAAACCAAATGCAGCTATCAATCAGCAATGTCATCCCCACCATCTCATTGCAGGAGAATACCCCCTTCTTCCTCCTCTATTCCATGTGCACCTCTCCCCAAAATACATGCTCCCTTGAAGAACACAGTCTTCCCAGATGTACAGGACTATTTTTCAATCAAATATACATGGGGTTTTTTTTTAAGTGAAGCTGACTATAAAGAAACCTGCTAGAGAAATATCAATATAGACACACCCTAATTTATTTCCTTCAGTCCGATAATATTTTTTGGCAAATCATTAAAGAAGACAGTCTAAGACACAATTTTTCAGACACATAATTACTTTTAACTTTTTATTCTTTTTTTCCCCCAAATATTTGCTTTGTACCTATGTGCAACTCAATTGTGAACAGTTTGTTTATTTCTGTGTCTCCCATGCAGGCCTTGCAAAGCATATTATAGCACCTTAAAAACATTTCACAATCAGGCAACACTCCAGTGTTCATGTTTTTATAATCAGGCTGTTGTGAATTCTCCAAGAAGTCCAAGAACAACTAACTGTGAATTGCTTCCTTGAGCACTCTCACAGGTGCACAGGAAAGCGTCCAGACCAGCAGACAGGGAGGTGCCAGATCCAGGGACAAAAATTCACCCTCTGACAAAAAAACATTCACCTGGGAGACCTTCTATCAGAAATGGCCTGGGTAGCACCTTGGTGATCCTCATAACCAGAGGTGGCACTCCCCCACCCCCACCCCCTGTTTTCAGTCTCCCCTTTATTTTCCAGTGACTGAAAAGGTTTGCCTGGGGCATCAGAGAAAGAAAAAACTCTTCAATCTGTAGCCATGCAAAATATTTATGAGAAAACTCAAAGCTATTGGAAACTTTCCATTCGTACATATCTTTATAATTGTAAGAAATGTTAAAATAATTTGAAAAACAAGTGAACTATTTGAACACACTACACTTCTATTTCCAAAATGGTTCCAACTTAATAAAGGTTAGGCTTTTGAGGTCAACTTCAAGTTTCATAGAAAAAAGAAAATCTTTTCTAGAGAACTTCATTATTAACTAGCAGTTTTCCTTAGGGATCAATCACAATACACTAAAGGTTGCTATTGTATGGGAAGTATTTTTGCCTCTGGAAGCCAAATATTCAAAACCAAAATCTATATGCATTAAAGGTGATCATGGAGGATATTCCAGATTGCTGGGTGCATCCAGCCGGCCAGTCAGGGACGACGTCTGTAACCCTGTCTATCCGTTGTCCGTGCCAGTTCTCTCTCTGTTCAGTTTAACGTCCACAGTTCCTCACGCATCCATAACCATAATGTTCTCTCTCCCATTCCCCAGACCCACCCTGTGCAAGATCCATTTTCATGTTTGTTTTGAAAGCCAGAAATCATGTTTTTTATATGCTGCGTTTCCCACACGGCCTGCATGTGCTATGCTGTGTAATTGAAAGTTTGGACTAATCCCTACGATTGCACAGGTGGGTAAAAAGCAGAAACTGATTACTGGGAGACTGCAGCCCAAAAGTCCATGTGTTTATGCACGTAAATGTTTCTGAAAATTGAGGCTCGGTCATTATTCCCAATTCCATTACGGTGGAAATGATGAAATCATTCTGTCCTGATGATTGTTGTACTGCTAAGTAAACTTCCCGGGTGTCATTGTTCTTTGTCTTAATTGGTTCTGAAGGGCTAATCTAGTTTGTATTTGTAAGGCATTTCTGGACGTTTCTTTCAGCCCCATGAAACATTCCAAAAAGTGGAAAATTTAGGAGCAGAAAATGCCGTAGGCTGATGATGTCTCAGAGGTTTCTCCAGGGTTCAGAGACAACTGAAAGGAAGACACAGGAATCAGAAACCTGGACATCATAGTATTAGCTTCATCGCTTAGAAGAAAGAAAATGAAGGAGAAGGAAGCAAAGCTAGCTACGAGGCTGTGGCTTTAAAGTCAGGACTGCAAGTATTGATACTTCACCTCTGAATGTAAGTCTCATCCGTTTCTTTGGTCTCTGGTGCTGAGTAAATGCAAACCTTCTGGGCAGCCCTAGACCAGATGTGCTGTCTCTGCAGGCTAATAGGTACAGAAAAAGCGGGAGACAGAGACACAGATACGGAAAGGAGGGGCAAGCGCTGCATCATGTTCTTTTATCCCAAACGAACCCACCAGACAGACCTGCATTATCATAAAAGCGGGGCAGTGTGCAGTGGGGACTTTCCTCTCCATGCCACCCCCCCTTCATAGAAACATGACGTAGTACCGAAGGAGGTGCCCACTCCAGCACCTACAAGCTCCTGGACGTGAGAAGAGATTTTTCTTGTCCTAAAGGCCTGAATACAACCAAAATGTCACCACGACTGGCATGAACTCGCTCTGAGAAATCTCCAATAAGACAGAATCAGGGGAAATACAAAAAGAGAGCAGGGATCAATTTTAAAAGAAAACGACACAGCAGCCAAAGAACGCAGCGAATTCTTTGAGGTTCACTCGAAAGAACTGCTTAACCTGTCATCTAACCTCTGCTCATGGTCCCTCTCCCCCCGGGTGTGTAACTTCAGTGTGTCAAGTAACAGGATCATAAAGCTGAACCTGCAGAGCAGACGCACTCAGGATGCTGATGGAGGTGCTGGTTGTCTGTCTCTACCTGTCACACGCGTGCCCGTGAGTGCATGCATGCACATGCACATGCTCCCTGAGGATGTGAAAATACAAACGTAGGTATCGGGAACGTGACAGACGTGGAAGCAGTCAGGAGGCGGTGGGACGTGACAGCCGGAGTCAGGGTGTCTGGGCATGTCACCTGGGAGGCCCTGCCCTCTCTGGGTGTAACTACACTGGGCTGACTTCAGGAAACGTTGAGATGAAGAAAAGCGGACTCTGGTTTCAGTAGAACAGACCGACCTTGATCACAATTAACCCTCACAGATTAAAATCCCATTTCCCTGCCACAGGAACTCCGGGAGAAGGCCATGGGGCCCCAATCTGGAAGAAATGGGGACAGTAAATCACTGAGCGCTGGAAGAACAGAGCATCCAAGAAGCACAGGAGATCAATGCACATCTAACAGCATGTACTGAATTCCTAGAAGGCTTCACGGTACAGAGGGGGACATAGTGAAGTAATAGTGTGAGGTTTTTGGTTGCTGGTTCAAAAAGATGACATTTTTGAATAAATACATCAACATCACACATTTGCAAAAACAAAATTTCTTAATGATTTCTATTTACTTGGACTTTAAGCCACTTAAAGGAATGGTAGGCAACCTGAACATAATTTTGGCATAACAAATGTAGAATCACAGAGCTTACAGAACTTAAAAAAAATTTTTAATTTTTTTTATTGTTTTTGAGAGAGAGAGAAATACAGAGACAGAGAGAGAACTGAACTGGGGAAACTCCCCAGTTCAGCATATGGGTCCGCATGGGCCGGGGCCGGGATTCGATCCTCAGTCCCGGCGCTGCAAAGTGAGCACTTAACCCACTGAGACATCCCGGCTTCCCTCAGAACTTAGTAGTCCCATTCAGAGACAAAAAACCGAAGTCTGGAGAGGAGGTATGACTGTCCACATTTCGTACAGCTCATTAATCCAGGCTCTTATCGCTACCCAAGTCCAATCCCTTCCGAGAAGTAATCCTTGGGGTGCACCACCTCAGATGAGCACCCACACATCCCCGTGAGGGCCCGGGCATGAAAGCCCAAGTGTCTACCAGCATTGTTTTCAGAATATCCCAGGGAGAGACCACACACTGACCACTGCCCTATACCCAAGGAAGAAATACTTGTGAAGGGAAGAGGGATATTGACTTGGTGAACTGATTCTCTAAATCCATTTTTCTTCTTTTCCTGACAACTTTGTGTTGAGCTGTGGAGTTTTCTCTGACGTAGGGTTCAAGGTAATGAGACCCCAATTTCTGAAAGTCACATATTCAAGGCAGCTCCCGGACTCCCTGGGCCCACCTTACATTTGCAGGTCAAATGAAAGAAGCAACAGGTGGACTTCATAGCAGTTTTCAAAACAGCCACCACTGATGGAGGCAGCGAGCAAGCCTCATGGTTTTGTGTTCCATATATGTGCATTCTTGTTCATGGTGTCCCTGTACAAACCAGGGATTATCTCATTCTGAAACACATACAATTTTGTGGGAATTCCATTTCTTGTGTCTTGAAATATATCAGTCACAGAGGCTACATTTCTCATCTGATACCCACAGTGGAATGTATCTAGCATTTTAACAATGTTGTGGTGGTGGACTCTTTAAAGTTATTACCGTATGTTTCAGATGAGTTATAAATCAGAAGACCGGACATTAGAAGAGATGTCCAAATAGTTGATCCAGGATCTAACAAGACCGCACATTCCTCATCTTCCTTAAGTTTTATCTTTACAGCTGACATGATAAAAATTGGGGGAGTATTTCCAAGCAAAGAGGTCAGTTGTTTTACTAACCAGTGTCACTCCAATGCATTTAATAATACATTCTTTAAAAGGTCACTTGTCTTGTATTAAATAAAGATAAAGCTTTTTTTTAATTCCTAATATACCCTCTTAGTTCTATGGATTTAGTGCTACACTCAATACCTTCTATAAATCGGACAAGATTATGCCCACAGGAAGCTGGAAAAAGTACCATATTTTCCCATGCATAATGTGCTCCTATGTATAACGTGCACTCATATTTTTTGACCAAACTTGCGGGTAAAAAAATATTTCATTTTATTTTTTAATTCAAATTTTTATTTGTTTATACTTAGGTACTTGTTTTTTGTATTTAAAAAAAATTTAGCATTTATTTTTAACATATTATGGCACAAAAAATTTTAGGTATCAAATAATTATAAAACACAAGAACAGATGTAAGGCACAAGAAATGTTATATATAAAATTTTTCATATAAAAAAATGTTTAGCATATTCCAGGGTATTATTTTGCATATGGATATCATTACTGATTTCTAGAGTTACACTTTTAACTCATAAGCATAAACAAAAGAATTAAAAACATTTGTACAGATATGAAATTAGTACTACCCATGTATAAAATGTGCTTTCTTATTTTCCCTCACAGATTTGGGCAAAAAAGTACATATTATACATATCAAAATACCATAATACCTGAGAATTCTGATCACCCAAAGACAAAGTTATTAAATAAAGTACCTCCCACTGTTATTTCTCAGGATGATGGTAAACATTCTTTAAGAAACCAAAGATCTTCATGATAAAATACTTTGGTATATGTTGGGTTAAACATCAAATTAATGAATTAAACATAAAATTAAGCTACATTGCTGAATTTCTCATAACCATGTGTGTGTAACTGTGTGTTGTAAGTCTTCAAGATGAGTGTATAGTGTGCAATTCCCAAAATTACCTAGAAATTTTCTTCCCATCCTACTTTTTCTTGTAGCAATTATTAATAAGTTCCATGAAAATCTCATGTAGAAAAACAGATCTTTTTCTAATTGAATTCAATTCAATCACAAAGGTTTTCTTGTTCTTACATTAGCCAATCCCTGAATTATAAACTCCTGGAGGCAGCAGTGGCACCTTATCGTTCTTTGAACTCTCCAGGGTGACTCTGGTGCTGTCTCCAACCTCATCCACCCCTGTGCTCTCCTCTCCCTCATGGCACTTAGCCCCACTCCTCTCACCAAGCCTGTCCTGGATCAGGCTTGTGCGTTTCCCATTCCCGTGCTTTCAACGTTCTTCCCCAAAACATCACTTAACTCTCTCCTCCCTTCATCCAAGGCTCTACAAAAGCCACTCCCTTGGGGAAAGCCGGGACGGCTCAGCGGGTTGAGCGCTCGCTTTGAGGCCATGAGGACCGAGGATCGAATCCCGGCTCCGGCCCAGGCAGGACCCACGTGCTGAACTGCGGAGTTCCCACAGTTCGGTTCTCTAACTGTCTCTGTCTCTGTCTCTCTCTCTATCTGTCAAAAGTAAAATAGAAATAACTATGCACTGAA
>PVKE010016529.1:0-31898 GCA_004027555.1 Craseonycteris thonglongyai | reverse complement strand
GGTGGGAGAGGGCACCAGCATTATGGACACACTCAATAGTTTGGTAGTTACCTGGAGAGAGGGAAGGAGGGGGGAGGGAGAGTTGGGGTGGGGGGAGGTGGGAGTGGACACCGGATATATGGTGATGGAAGGGGAGCTGATTCTGGGTGGTGAGCCCATAATGCGATGCATGGGTGATGTGATGTGGACTTGTACATCCGGAAACTATATAATAGTTACCAATCAATGTCACTCCATTAAATTTAACAATAATAAAATAATAATAATAAAAAATAAATAATAAAATAAAAGGTTTGTGTATGTCATGTTTTATGACTCCATCTTTAAATAACATTTTAATAAACCAACCATTGGTCATGATTGCATCACTTAACATTTCATTCTATCCGGGAAGCCGGGAGCAGCTTCTGACACCGAACACGGGCACTATAAGGAGTTACAGCATGAATTTGTTGAATGAAACAGTTGCGAATTGCTGGCAATATACAGCACAACAGAACTAGACGTATCTTTACACGTGTGCATTTTAATACTGAGTTTGAACACCAGTCATCTAGAAATTGAAGTAATCTCTTTAAACTAGGCCTTCAATAAGAGACTAAAATTGTTATGTTTTTTGTTTTTGTTTTTGTTTAGTTTTCAGAAGTTAATGAAGTTTCTTTTTCTTTGTCAATTATAGTAGACATAAAATATGCTAGTTTTAGGTGTACAACATAGTGATTAGACATTTATATAACTTATGATAGGATCATCCTGGTAACTCTAGTAGTACCCATCTGACACCACACATAGTTATTATAATATTACTGACTACATTTCCTATGCTGTACTTTTTCATCTCCATGACTATTTTTAACTACCAATTTGTACTTACTCTCTTTACTTTTTTCATCCAGCCTCGCAAACTCTCTACCATGTGGCAATCATCAATTTGTTCTCTGTATTTGTAAGCTTGTGTCTGTTTTGTTTATTTATTTTATTTTTTTTAGATTCTACATATAAGTGAGATCATATGATATTTGTATTTTTCTGTTTAATTTATTTCACTTAACATAATACTCTCTAGGTCTATTTGTGTTATCACAAATGGTAAGATTTCATTCTTTTTAATGCTGAGTAATAGTCCATTGTATGGGCCACATCTTCTTTATCCAATCGCCTATCTGTGAACACCTAGGTTGCTTCCGTATCTTGGCTATTATAATGAAATTGTAGGATTTTTTTTAACATTTATTTTATTGTTTTGAGAGAAGAAGAGAGAGAGAGAGAGAGAAAGGGTAGGGCCTAGAGCGGTCTCCACAGTTGTACATGAATAATTGTGACATGGTTTCATTCAACACAGGTGGATGTGGGGCCGCACAGGCAGGAACTGAACTGGGGGCCTCCTGCATGGAAGGCGAGAACCTTCATCACCAAGCCATTCCGGCTATGACCAGTTGCATTGCAGTGCAGTATATGTAGTTTGCACTAGCTGGGGCTGGGAATCAAACCCAGACCCTCACAATTTCGAGCAAAGTACTCAAGCACTGAGCAATCCTGGCCTCCCTTGTAGGTTTTTTATTTTGCTTGATAATGTCCTACTAGCATGAATCAAAATCACCAGGAGGGCATATTAAACCACAGATTGAGAGGCTCCAACACAGAATTTATAGTTAATAAATCTGGAGTAGGACCCTAGAAGTTGTTTTTCTAACAAGTTCCCAGGTGATACAATTCCAAGGACCAAACTTGGATAACCATTAATCTAGCATACTCTGAAAATAGGTAATTACCAAAGTCATCTGCCTCTGCCCCTGCCTACCCACCCACATTCCATTTTACGCCTTCAAATGTCTTGATCTGATTGGGGATTTGACCTCAATGTTCTGGCAACTAATATCAAAGTGGCTGAGTAGACCGAGGACTAGGGCAGGGTAACAGAGATACATAAACCTATGCTCTGTGCCAGGACTACTAGGGTTGCCCTCCTATATTATATAATTTAACCCCCACCACAACACTACAAAATCTATATGGATAGCTCCATTTTACAGATGAGACAACTGAGGTTCAAAAGGGTCATATACTTCTATAACCACTCACTGAGATGGGGAAGGAGCTAAGAGTCAGGGTTAGCTGAGACTAAAGCCCTCTTCTTCCCACAACAACTGGGGGGAGGGGGAGGGTGGGATCTAAATGCTTGCATCCTTAGGATGGACACTTGGATTTAAAGTAGGGTTTCTTGGTATCGGTGCAGCATCTGGGATGTTCCGTGGCAGGAAGTGGAGGTCCTGAATGGTTCTTTAATCATGTCATACACACAACACAATTTGCCTTTCAATTTGTCGATAAAGAATTTGAAGAGGGAACAAAAGGGAAATCTGTATCAAAAGAATGAGTCCTAGGAAGAATGCCAAGGCCACACACTCTTAAGAGAAAGGAATTGGGCCTGTCAGAGTAAGAAAACCCACTGCTTGTGCCTCTGGGAAGCAACTAGGGCATGTGGTCACCTGTTTACCAACTGTAAGAAAATGTAATGGAAATCTAGAATATTCCTCTTTGCTCTCCTGGTTACCACTGACAGAAAAAGACAGTGGAATTACATTGAAAGCTCTTGCTACTAGGGCGGGGAATTTTAAAACCTCTCTTGTATGATATAACTTACTGATTTATTTATTTACATATAGTAAAGTCACTCTTTTGCTGTACAGTTCTATGCATTTTGACGAAAGCATACAGTCATGTAATCACCACTGTAATCAAGCTATGAATATTCTATCACCTTCCACAACCCCTCATGCTGCTCCTTTGTACTCGGTCGCTTCCCTTATGCTCTACAGCTTTGTGCTCTAACATTCTAGAATAAACTTGTCCAACCCACAGCCTGCAGGCCACATGTAGCCCAGCATGGCTTTGAATGAGGACTAACATAAATTTGTAAAGTTTTCTAAAACGTGAGATTTTTGTTTAAAGCTCATCCGCTATTATTAGTGTATTTTATGTGTGACCGAAGACAATTCTTCGTCTAATGTGGCCCAGGAAATCCAGAAGGTTAGATACCCCTGTTCTAGATTGTTATATAGATACAACCATTCGGTATGCAGCCTTTTGAGTCTGGCTTATTTCACTTAACACAACGCAATTGGTATTTATCCATGTGGTTCAGTGTAACAACAGTTGAATCCTTTTTTATTGCTGAGTCATATTCCATGGGAGAGATTTTTCCATAGTGTGTTTATTTATCCCTAGCTGAGAGATATTTGGGTTGTTTCAGTTCTTTTTTTTTTTTTTACGATTTATTTTATTGTTTTTGACAGAGGCAGAGAGAGAGACAGAGACAGAGAGAAAGGGAAGGACCCAGAGCAGTCTCCATAGTTGTACATCATCAGTTTTTGACATGGTTTTTCTACACAGGTGGGTGGGGGTCATGCAGGGCAGGAACTGGGCTGGGGGCCTCCTGCATGGAAATCACACCAAAGTTCAGCATATAGGTCTGCATAGGCCGGGTCCAGGACTCAATCCTCGGTTCCTGGGGCTGGAAGGTGAGCACTTAAGCCACTCAGCCATCCCGGCTTTCTGTCAGTTCTTATCAATTAGGAATAGAGATGCTATAACTATTTTATGTACAAGGTTTTGTATGAACATAGTCTTCACTTATCTTAGGTACATACCTAGGAGTGGGATCACTGGGTCACATGGTAAATGTATGTTTATAAGAAACTGCTCCACTGCTTTGTAGAGCGGCTGCCCCATTTTGCACTGCCCCTGGCAATAGCTGGGTGATCTCTCTGAATGGCATGTCACATGCTCCCCCCAGCTCCCAGGCACATGCACTTTAGAAAGCCTTCACTTCAGGATCTCAGGGAGGTAGCTGCCAGGAGCACACGCCACCTGGGAGAAGGCTGAGGTCAGAGGTTTTGGGAAAGTCAGGGAGGCTGGGCTTTACCTCCCCCAACCCCTCCCAGCTTCTAGACCCATCTGTTGAGGCCCATATGCCTTCTTCTTGAGAGAAGCTTTGAGCCCACCTCTCTCCCCTGCAAGTCTGCAATCCCCCAAACACCACCCTCCTGGGTCAGGCTTTGTTGCCAGATAATGTGACTTTGAAAAGAAGCCCTTTTCCTCCCACCAAAAGGAGTCTAAGAAAGGCTCTCAGATCAATCCTCAGCAGATACACCGAGTCACAAAGCTTCAGCAAATCCTTTATTCTCTCCTCTGAGCAGCTGCTGCAGCAACCCCCTTCCCGCCCCGCCCGGCTCTGCCCCCAGTGGAAACCTGAAAGCTATTCATATCATTTAATCCGGTTGAAAATCCTCTTCGCTCTCATCCACTGAGGTGCGGTTGGCTGAGGTAAACCTGGGCTTAATTCATATGCTGGAAAGGAGATGAAAGGTGTCACATGATTTGATATTCTATCCAGGAAGCTGACTCTTCCTTAATCTAGACGCTTCAACTCATAACCCCTGTTTCAGAGTGGTTAAAATAAGGTCTTTAGGGAAAAGTAACATTTGGATTTTCTTTTACTGTGTGTTTACTTCAGAAAAGATAGTAAAATTGCAGAGGTGAAGTAGAGACCGTTTGAATAACCTTTCACCTATGGATCATTCAGTTTCAGGATTTACCAAAATTTTTATACTTTATCTTAAACATAATGAAAGAAAATTCTAAGTGCATTTCCCCCCTTTTGCCAATTACAGCCACAGATCTTGGGTCTCTCCCCTGCCATCAAGAAGTATGGGATCCTACTTTAATTTTAAGAAATTTGGTCATAAGATACTGATATATCCAGAATGAACATCAAACCTCCTCTTTTTATCCCAGAACTCATGCTCCCACACCTTCTCAGGTCTTTCTAGGCTGGGAAAAGACACTTCGTACAAGTTTCATAGTTCATACACTTACAGAGAAAGCAAAAGAACATAGGAAATTTCATTCATACGTCAAAGAATAAATCCCTCTGGCTTATTTTGGGACCCAAACAGGATTTGGAGAATAAATGATTTCAGGTGATTACATTAGGGTGACTTCCCTTAGAGGAAAATTATGATAAGACCCCTATGAAATCTTAGTTCCCTGAAAGGCAACATTTGTTCAATTTCTACTGAATGTAGGACGGTCCAGGAAGCATACAGGAGAAACATAGGTGGAAGGGCCACTCTGGAGGGTTTTGTAATCATAAGGAAAATAAAAAAAATATTAGAATAATAGCAAAAGATTACATCTTGGGGATGCTGGGATGGCTCAGTGGGTTGAGCGTTTGCCTTGCAGCCAAGAGGTCCAAGGATTGAGTCCAGGCCTCGACCCAGCAGACCTATATGCTGAACTTCCCATGTGAGAGGTCCCTGGTTCAGTTCCTGCCCTGAATGGCCCCACATCCACCTGTGTGGAATGAAACCATGTTGAAACTGATGATATATGGCTATGGAGACTGCTCTGGGCCCTCCCCCCATCTCTGTCTCTTTCTCTGTCAAACACTAAAATAAATCTTGAGAAAAAAAGGTTGCATCTGTACTCAGTGCCTCACAATCTTTGCTGCACATTGGAATCACCTGGGGGAACTTTATCTGCATTATTGATGACTGGGCCCCACCCCCAGAGACCCTCGTTAAAATGGTCGAGGTTAGAGCCCAGACATTGAAACTCTTCATATCTTCCAATATATAGCCAAAGTGGAAACCTGGCTCTGGACAAATCACGCACTAAGCAGCAGACTGAATTAGCGACCAGAGACTTCTCTTCCACAGACGGCCCATCAGATGTGTGTCTCGTGGTGCAATAAATGGGCCAGGAAAATTAGGTGAGAGGAAGACTGGGATCTGCAGTTGTGGTGAAAGAAAAAGTGAGAACCCAGTGCCACATTGACACTGCTTAAGTGGGAGTGGGATTGAATAATAGAGGAATCAGAAAGAGTGGGAGGGTCCTTAGAAGAATGTGTTTCTCATGGATATGTAATTTCAACACTTTTACATGTATTTTCTCTTATGACTACAGAGGCAATAAAGCATAAAGAGTTGCAATCCCAGTACTATTATTGATTACCTCTGTAATCTTGGGCAAGTTACTTAACCCTTCTAAGCCTCAGTTTTCCAATCTATGAAGTAGAAATAATAATAGGACCTTCCTCACAGGGTCATTGGGGAAATGAAAGGATATATGTAAAATGCTTAGGTCCATGCCTGACACATGGTTCTCCACGTGTTTTAGCTTCAATTACCACTGTTATTATCAGGGTCATCATTGCATGGGGTGTGTGGTAGAGATCTAAGGTCAACCTCAATCAAGAAGTAGAGGGAAATGAGAAATGAGTGAAGTTTCTTCTGAATAAACAGAGTAGGAACTAAAATCTCTCTCTCTCTCTCTCTCTCTCTCTCAATATATATATATATATATATATATATATATATATATATATATATATATATATATATATATATATATATATATATATATATATATATACACACACACACATCCCAGAAACTAAAGCTAAAGGAGTGCTTTAAAAAGACATCATGATTGGTACATCTGAACTGGAGAAGCTTCCTATCTCTGAAGAGGGCATTTTGAGAGAAAGAGAGGCTGACCATAACCATGAAATGAGGCGCTAGGTTATCTAATTGTTCAGTTATGAGCTTGTTGGATTGATTTGAGTTGAAACGGAAGCATGTAGGACAGCACCAGTACTGGCTTTGGGCTGGAGCTTGACCCTACCTGAGAGAACAGCAGAGCAGGTAGGGGGCCAGGCCATGATCAGTGAGGAGGGGAGCCCTGGACTTGAGTGAACGCATCTGCGAAAGAACCAGATGAGTGAGGAGAAGAAGGATACTGGTGGGTATGTCTGAGAGGTTATCGGTAGGTCACAATAACAGAATTGAATGGGCAGCTGAGGGGTAAAGTCCAGATAGGCCCAAATTGAGGCATTGCCACAGGAGAAATGGGAAGATGGCAGAAAGGGTCCAGTACTCCACCTAATACCAAGTGAATGTATCCTTGTTGGTTTCATGACCTCACACTAATGCAAAGGTGGTCATCACCCAACTCCCTTTTCACTCCCAGGTCCTGGGCACCTACTCTCTTCTACCTGCCCTCCCGCATTGTCCTTCCTCTCTTTACACAGTCCTTCAGGGCTGACCTCTCAGGAAGCTGCTAGACAGCTCTCTAAGCTAGCCCCAGCCTAGCACTTCTCACAAGCAAGTATACATAAGAATCGCTTAGAAAAACTGTTAGGTGGCTCCCCTTCCCCACCACAGTTCTGATCCAGCTAGTCTGGGGGGAAGGCCGGGGAGAATATGCTTTGTGACAAACTACCAGATGCTGCTGCTGCTGCTGCTGCTGCTGCTGGTGATCCCAGTTCCACACATTTTGAGTAATCTGCTCTAGACCTCAGGATTCCTGACGGTAGGCCTCTGCTTATATCCTCGGGGAGGGATTAAACTTCGGTAAATTGTCTAAGGGCTGTTGGTTGGGATTCTGGCTTCAGTTGGGGCTTCTCAGTTTAAGTTTACTAAGACTCGAATGTTGGTCCTTTTGGAGGAGGTTTTGGGGAAATCAGAATGTGTACGTCAGTGTTCTTCTAGGAGAGCCACACTTTTTCCCTGGTTCCCCTCCAAGCACACGAGACATGGAGGTGTAAGATGAGAGTGAGATGTCCTATTAATATAAAATGTTGTAAGTTCAGTCTATATGCCAGCAACATGTATGTATGTGTGTGTGTTGCATTTGGGGCACTGTTGTGAAGTAAGACCCCCTCTTGTTCCTCATGATCTTTTCGACAATCTTGTCCACTCTGATGACCTTTCTTTGTAGTTTGAATCTCAGACTCAAAACTTTCCACAGGGAATCCTTTTGTTTGCCTTTGATTTACCAGAATGAAACCTTCAGTTCAGTTTGACTGCCCCCCTCACCCTCCCACTCTCTTTCTGGACCTCATAGTAGCATTTATAATGTGAGTACATGTCTTTTTAGGAGCAAAGTGTAATCTAAATGTTCTGCCAAGACAAAGCCCTCTGTTTTAACAAATAGTCCTGGTTTCTTCAAACAAATGGACTTCTGAAGTTTGGTAACCAAAGGAGGTGCAAAGTTTTGCTGGTTCTGGGAGAATCAAAGGTCTTCATATGGACAGCCATGCCGAGAGATCAGAATAGCCCAGAGTTTGCTGTAAACAAGTCCATCTCTTGTTATTTGGGGTTTGTAACTGCTTGAATAGCTGAGAAATCTCAGTGTGGAGTCGTTTTACCCAGTCTTATTTTGTAGACTTGCCACCTGTCCCAAGGTAGCCTAAGTGGGGTGAGGCCCCTTGTCCCTGCAAACAGAGGTAGTTCTTAGGCAACAACTGGAGTTTATTTTGATCTCTATCTTTTGAAGCCAGAAACTGTTCATGTGTAACTTTAAAGAAAGCTGTGATTTTTTTTTTTTTTTTGATTTTTTTTTTTTTCCTGGAGCAAAGCTGAAATTTGAAGGCAGGATTCTATTAAAAACAGACAAATAATTCCCATTCCTTCCTGGTCCTGCCTATTGTTTTCCTAAGTTTGTTTGGATTCCCAGATTGAGTCCTGCTGGCTAACTCTCCAAAGAGAGGGTCCTGGCCGCTGCCATCCCAAGAGGTGACGGTCTCATAAGCTCTTTGGGGAACACATCCTGTTTCTCTGTCACAGAGGCATTTGGAGGATGTGGGAGAATGTCTGCTGTCTTCCCCATTCAGAAAGCCTTTATTTCCTCCCTATGTTTTGTCTATAGACTGCTTCAGTCTTCCTAAGAACTATTCCTAGGAAGAAATGTTGGTTGAGAGCCAATATCCCTCTTAGGGACTTAGTAGTAAACTATGGGATTGGTTTAAGGAACCCATTTCCCTGCCCCCCAAAGTAATCCCCACCCCCACAACCTATCAGATATTCACATCAAAGGCAATTACCTGATCCACGTGCTTTTAGATGCGTTTAGTTGTTGATAACCCTATGTGTGCGCATCCTTTCACACTATGGATGGCCTCACTAATCGTGTGACCATGGCTCCCTCTTCCCAAGGAGCACTGATGTGCCCAGGGTTGTTCATGCAGCCTGAGATCATTAATCAGAGCTGGGATGCTGGTTGCAATCTATTGCTAACTTTTCTAAAAAAAAAATTTTTAATTTTATTGTTTTTGAGAGAAGTTGAGAGAGAGAGAGAGAGAGAGAGAGAGAGAGAAGAGGGGAGGGCCCAGAGCAGTCCCCATAGTTGTACATCTTTAGTTGTGACATGGTTTCATTCCACACAGGTGGATGTGGGGCTGCGTGGGGTGGAAACCGAACCAGGGGCTCCCGCATGGGAGGCAAGAACCTTCGCTGCCATGCGAGTATTTACCAGTTATGCCACAACTCAGCATATGGGTTTGCATGGGCCGGGGCCAGGAACCGAACCCTGGACCTCATGATTGTGAGACAAGTACTCAACTGCTGAGCTATCCCAGCATCCCCTAATTTTTCTTTGAAAAGGAAAATATTCTTGAAGCAGTGACATAGCAATAGTGTCATCTTCATGTGATTTTGACTTTCTTTTTTCCTATGCCCACCTGACCAGGTTTAGATAGGAAGAGCAATGCCACACTGCCCTAGATTTCCTTATTCTGTGGAAGGTGTAGATTCATACTAATAAATGTAGATGCAGTTTGTTATGTTATGTACATAAGTAAACTCCTACTGGCTGAGAAACTTCCTAATTAGAAATGAGAGAGGAAACTCTTTTTTTCTCAGTCTAAATATAAGAGAACCACGGCTGATTAAATATATCTGGTAAAAAAAAATATCACTTCTCTTAAGCTTTAAACTGAAACCTCTAAAACCTCATTTCTAGAATATTCCAAATACAAATGGGCATGTTGTATTATTTCCAAGTGGCCTTTTCCTTAGGGAAAACAAGTGATGTCTGAGACTGGCAGACACAGAGCTCTGCGCATCCTGATAAAGATAGGGACATTAGGCTAGCAAAAAATCCAAATAAACAGATTTTCAAACAAACCAGCTTTCCTTTGGGTAGCTGAAAAGGAAACCCCACATCCAGGAGGAATGCAGATCAAAGCAGAGTCTACAAATGATGCAGAAACACATAAAATAACAAACAAGCCTGGTGGGAAGAGGGAGCATTTTGTAAAAGAATAGGCCTCTTCATATTACACTGAAATTGAATGCAAGATTGCAAGCAAAGATACATGCGTTGGGAATACAAAGCTATAGTTTCTTTCCCCTTTTTTCAGGGCCGAGGGTATACCTTTAATAGGTCAGATTGGAAGCCACTAAAAGCAACGAACAAAAGATAGGCTCCTTGTTGGAAATCTTGCTTAGTTTACCTTTTGCTGTTGCCTTTGCCTCTTTCTCAATATAAAGTGGACAGAATAATTAATCCATTCTAGTTGTAAA
Source organism: Craseonycteris thonglongyai (assembly GCA_004027555.1). Classification (NCBI taxonomy): domain Eukaryota; kingdom Metazoa; phylum Chordata; class Mammalia; order Chiroptera; family Craseonycteridae; genus Craseonycteris; species Craseonycteris thonglongyai. The sequence goes on along the minus strand of PVKE010016529.1, from coordinate 21,531 downwards.
GGTGGAACCCAAATTGTCGTGGTCTCCAAGCATTTCATGTCAATAGCTGAGCCTTTTTTTACTCTTGCAAACCGGGTTCTATTTAAAAGTCTTCTCAGGTGAGATACAGATTTAAAATCGTGAACATGATGACATTTTCGTTCAGGGGTTGTCCTTTTTCCTGGTGTTAAAGTTTATTTGGGATAAAGACTCAACTGGGTCATAGTCAGCAAGGAACAAAACCACTCGGAGGACATTTTATCCTTGGGAATTAAGCTCGTTTAAATCATATCTATGTTCTGATAGTGAGGTGCTAAGTGGCCACTGACTTGGAATACTATTGGATACTATTATTCACTATTTTAAAATCATGATTACTGTCAGTCTGAAGTGTCTTATACTTTTTGAGAACCATTGGAATGAATACTTGGTGGTGTTAGAGTCCTCTTTAGAGACCTTGAGGTGTTAAGGGCACACCTGGTTGAACTTCTAGCTCATATGCTACCACTGTTTGGAAAGGGGAGGTGATTGTCACTTTTAGGTAATTTTTAGTAACTTGAACTTCAAAGCAACATTGGAATCACCTAGAAGCATTATCTGGGGTATCGTCCTCAAAGTGGGATTTTGGGTCACTGCATATGTTTATGTTGAAATAGATTGGCTGCTGCCAAATTGCTCTCCCCAGTCGTTGCATCAATTTGCATTGCATTCCCACCACTGTGTAATAATTCTGTGTCCTATTGTTTCATATTATTAATACTATTATCAGACTTAAAACCATCTTTTATTTTTTAACCTATTTTTGATGGGTGGGAAATGGCATTTTCAATTTCCACTTTCCTGATTACTTGTGAAATTCATTACTTTAATAAATGACTATTGGATGTTTGGATTTCCTTTTCAGTAAATCACATCTTTTGCACATTTTTATTTCTTGTGAATCATTTATCTTTTACTTACAGATTCGTAGGAGTGAGTTATGTATTTTTGACAGTAATTCATTGTCATTACAAGCATTGAAAATGCTGTCTTTCAGTCTGTGGCTTAACTTTATATTTTTTAACAGAATCTTTTGATATACAGAAACGTGAGCTTTTATTGTAGTTGAATTTATTAATTTCTGTGATTTGTGGTTATGTTGGTTAAAATCTTTATTATCCTCAAATCATCAGTAGATTCTCCTATGTTGTCCCTATTAGGCTGTTAGACTACCTGGAATAGATTTTTGTGTATGGTATAGAGTAGGGTTCAGATTTCATATGTAATGAGCTGTCCCACAAGCACCGTTAATACATAGTCCATTGTTTCCTCAATAATCTATAGTGCTTCTTCTGTTACATGTCACATTTTAGGAATAAATGGGATCATTTCAGGGGTCTCTATTCTGTTCTGTTGACCTTTGTTTATCCTTGTGCCAATACCACACTGCATTTATCACTATCAACAGACATAAAAATATTAGCTATTTGTTAATTGAATTTCTTCATTCATCCTATTTTTCTTTTTCAAAATTGACTTGGCTATTCTTCAGCCTTTGTTCTTCCATATAGATTTTATAATCTAATTGTTATGGTCCATGAAAAACTGTGGAATTACATTAAAATTAATTTTAATTTGCATATCCACGTTTTTTGCAATTTTGTCTTCCCACTCACAATCATGGTTCACTGCTTTACTTATTAAAGTTATTTATTAATGATCTTCAAATAAAGAACCTACCTGTAAAATACTTGTATATTTTACACTAGATTCTTAAGTACCTTACATTTTTTGTTTCTGTCAGTTTGTGTTGTTGGCTACCAAGAACGTTGACACATGCATTTATATTTATGCTCCAAGTTTAAAATATATTAGGAGCTCAAGGGGTTGTATAAAACATAGTTCTTGCCTTTACATCTTACAATCTCACAGAGGAGCAAAGACAGGAAATATTAACATCATGGGAGTTAGCTGATGCTAAGTGTGCAGAAGAAGGAAGATGCCATAGGTGGACTGGTTTAGATCGAGACGGTCTCATAAAAGAGGTGGGGCTGGAAGGTTGGGTAGTACTTTGATAAAAGATAAAATGTATAAGTTGCAAGAAAATCAATGAACATAAACTTACAGGTGTTTAGGTGACAGAGAGTTGGAGATAGTGACAAAGAAGATTGTGACCAGATCTGGATGACTCGGAATGCCAGGATTAAGAGTTTAGAGTTTATCTTCTATTCCATAGGAAGCCTTCCAAAGTTGGATGGTCTATTAAACTAGTCTGACTATTTCCTTACTTTTATACAAAGAGAAGTAGGCTACCTTTGATAAATCTTTTAAGTTTATTTTGATTCAGAGCTGGGTGTGAACTGAAAAAAAGCAGTCATTCTCCATGAAATCAAACGCATTAAAGAGAAGTTTAGAGTTGGCATCAATCTCAAATATTAAGAAAAGCTAGAGTTCAAAGAACTGCCAAGGAAGGGTGACCCAAGATCTAGCACACATTGTATTCTCTTTTTACCTTAACTTTTTTGTGTGTGTAAAAAGTGTTTATTACCAGGATTTTGCAATGTATTTTTGGGGGGATTTCCTGAGACAGGATAGAGGTGTGGGCTAGAGCTGACCAAAAAGCATGAAGGTATCCCTGAGTATCCGGGACCCTCATGAAAATGTCCTCATGATTATCCACTTCCCAACAAATGGTTGATTTTTTTTTACCCTCAAAATTTCTTCTTCAACTTCACTGAAAGTTATGCATATTCTTTTTTACAGTAAGCATCATGCATTCTGCTTCCTGGAAGAGCCAGAGTGGTAGTGCTGCCTTGAAGGTAATGGTAGAGATGATGGGGCCTGACACAGAGATCAGCCACGTGACCTGGAGTTGTTGCTGCTAGCTGTCAGAGAAGCTTCCAGTATGTGAGCTTTTCTCTTTTCAAAGACATCTCTCTGAAATAGCCATGAAACACACTTGCCTGGTCCATCCTAACTTCATGGAAATCCAAGGAGTTACCACTTCTTGCGAAAGCTGATGTCCCAGGAAGATAGAAGCAGACAACTCTGCTGCATATCTTATTCTCAAAAGCCAAAAGCAGCCCGGAGCTCCCAGGAGCATTGACTGCCTTTTCCTCACCTACAATCCCTGCTAATTCAGCAGTCCCCTTTCATTCTTTCTTCTCTAGCTTTCATTCTCTGCAGTGGGGAACAGAATCTCTGGCCATTTCACCATGAAAAGGGCCAAGAAAAGTGAACCCCGAAGGGTACCCCACTCATACCTGAGTGAGCCACTGTAGACTGTACAGTGTACTGTGGGTATCAGTTTTCTAGGTAAAAGGCAGCCAACCCTAAAAGGGGGTTGTTCTGAGACCATATAAGACTACTTGGAAATAATAGCTCCGAATAACCTTGCTGGTTATTAAGCTATTGTCTCTGAACCCTAAACTCCCTGCTCTGCCATGCTGAGGCTTACATGTTAATCCAGATTCAGTGTTGCAAGCTGCTGCCAAGAGAGGGTGCTAGACTGAGACGGCCGTGCTGAGGGAGGGAGAAGGGGCTTCCTGTTTCGGTGGGTGACACGTGAGCAACATTGGTCTATGTGGCAGCAGCAGTTCGTTGCAGTTGGCAGTTTATTTACCACTCACAGAACCAGTTTCATCGCAATTCCTCAGACACCCTGGCACCAGGGCCCCTCCCTCAGAAGCCTGGGTCCAGCCCCCTGGAGTGATTGAGTCCTGGGAACTGCAACAGCTGAACTGTGGGTCCCGCCCCGCTGCCCCTTCTCAGTTCTGCAGGATCCCTCCTATTAGCCTCCAAGTTTTAACGATTCCAGTCGTTCACCTTTGTTCCCTTAGCCCTAGGAGTGCCAACTGCCTCCTCCAGTTGCTCTCTCCTTGAGATCTTGGGAATTCTTATTTGCCTTTCCAGTGGTGTAGTTAGAACTTTATACCCAGCTAACCATTCTTTTTCTTATATTTTCTTTTTCTAAATCACTGATGTGGTTTCTGATGCCTGACTGGACCTGACTGTATCAATGGCTCTCAAACTCAAATACAAATATGCCTTAGCATCACTCCAAGCCTTGTTAAAACACAAATTCTGGGCCAGTCCCCAGTTTCTGATCTAGTATGTGTGAATGAGTGCAACAATTTGCATTACTAACAACTTCTCACGTGATGCTGATGCTGCTAGTCCACAGGCCACCAGGGCACATATGTCCCAAGGCCACCTAAGACTGATGGAGCATGAAGGGTGCTAAAGGTGCGTCTGGCATTCTAACATGCTGGTCTTGGGTAGGGAGTGATTCAAGGAGGAACGGTGTCTAAGTTTTTCCAGACAATAGTGTTCTTGAACAAATCTTTACTTTTTTTTTTTTTTAAGAGGGGAGGAGTCTTCAGATTTGCCCCTGGATATTTTCTCATGTCAAGAAATGAAAATGAAAACTCAGAAACCTCCACCTGGCCAAGTTGAATAGCTTTGTCTTTGGTTGTTCTTCATCCTTTATGCTTAAAGTGTACTTAGTGGTCTTTTTTTTTCTCATCTTGTGTGTTCCGGGTGAGAAGTAAGTATCCTAAACCATCCCTGACAGAGTAGAAGCTATGTCATAAATGACAGACTGTTTTTCCACATGTCCTCAATGTCATGCTTGGCTTGGGTAGTAGTGAGGTGGGGAAACCAGACAAGGAAAGCAGAACATCAGAGTCATCATTAATCAGTCTCACATTCAATGAGGGAGAAGAAAATGGGAAGGCCAAAGCTTATTGAGGGGGATGCTAGGATAGCTCAGTGGCTAAGCACTTGCCTCATAATCGTGAGGTCCAGGGTTTGATCCCCTGCCCCTGCAAACCCAGGTGCTGAACTGCAGTGCCACTAATAACCACCGGGATGACTTGGCAGTGCAGGTTCTCACTTTGCACGAAGGAGGCCCTGGGTTCAGCGCTTGCCCCTCACAGTCCCACATTCCCTGTGTGAAATGACACCATGTTACAAGTAATGACGTACAACCATGGAGACTGCTCTGGGCCCTCCCCTTCTCTCTCTCTGTCTCTCAAACAATAAAATAAATCTTAACAAACGAACAAACAAACAAACAAACAAAATGGCAAAACGTGTTGAAACGAGTTACTAGGGCAGCACAAGTTACCCACAACCAAATGGGATATGAATTTGTGATTTGTGTAGGGTTTGGTGGGGATAGGTTACCTCTGATTCAAGGTCATTAGGAGCAGCTTAGAGGCGGGGGCTGGGAAGGGTCTAAAAGCTCTTCACGTGTCTGGTGGTTGATACTGGTCATCAGCTGAGCCCTTGGGTGGGGCTGTGGGAGGGAACACTGACACTGACCTTTCCGTGGAGCGTGTGTTCCTTCATAGCCTGGTGGCTCTGTTCCCAAGGGCGGAGAGAGAAAGACAGAAAGAGAAAAAGGCCAACACCAGGCAGAAACTGTATCTTTTTAATGACCTTGTAGCTGTGGAAATCTCATGGCACCACTTCTGCCACATTCTATTGGCTAATTAGAGCAGTCTAAAGTCCCAGCCCAGATTCAAGAGGGGCTATAACCCCCACGTCTCAGAGTGAGAAGTGACAAGGTTCTGAAGAGTATAGGAGACCAGAAATACTGCTGTGGACATGTTTGAAAAAATTAGTCTGCCATACCATTTAATTTTGTCTGAACCCCTGCCCAAGCCCCTGATACCATCTTTATACAAGGCAATCCTACTCTCCTTCGTCTCTGATGGTTGGACCAGACACCTGACATGGGAACTGAGTTAATTGGATTGTGTCCTGGATGGGATTTTAAGTACCATATTTTACCATATATAAGATGATACTTTTGTCTAAAACTACTGGACCAAAAATTGGGGGTCATATGATACATGAGATAACCCATGTATTCATTTCTTCTAATTGGGTTAGAAAAGTGGGGATCATCGTACACATGGGGGTGACTTATACACGGGAAAATATGGTAACATGCAGAATGAGACATTCGTAATTCTAAATCTACTTCTGGAGCCAGAGTGGTTGGTGGATTCAAGTGCAGGGGCAGGCACTTTTGGCCCATGTGCATAGAGAAAGCAGAGATCTAGGAGTGTGAAGAGGAAGAGGAGGAAAAAAGGAAAGGGAGGGCACGTTTTTTCCCGATAGTCCTAGAGCTTCCACATGATCCCCATTAAATTTTGTAATATTAAGTTATATGAGATATTCTTGATTCATACCCCCCCCCCCCACACACACACACATACACCCTTTACTGAAACTTGCGTGTATGGATTTCTATAGTCTGGGTGGATTGTATGGCAGGGAACAGGGCTCTCCAGCAGAGGGATTCTTCCGTACCAACCAAGCAGGCTGGTTTGCACTAAGATGTCCCTGGGTCTCTTTTCTATGGCTCTTGCCCTTTGAGTTTATGCTCTTTATCAAGGGTGGCCCCACCCTCCCCACCCATATTCCTTAATGGATATTGTAGCCTCAAGCACATATCTCATGGAAATAGGCCAGGGTAAATAAGTGACCATTTATTCTGAACCAGCTGATTTTTAAGTTTTATTTACACAAAAAGTCACGTGGGAAAATGTCTAATGAGCACATTTTATAAAGAATACTAAGACATCCCTGGCATGGATTCTGTCAAGGCTGCTTCTGTTATCAGATTCCTGCCATTGGGGCAGGGTGTTCGTGCTTCAGCTTCTGTGTGCTTTGATTTCAGCAATGGGAACTCCCGGCCTTTAGAGAGTTGCCCTTGAACTGCCAGCACGACGGGCAGAGATCTAGAAGTACCTGGGAGTGTGTGTCTCTGGTGCAGCCTGTAGACAATGACTGAAGGGTGTGGGTATGAAAGTCGAGCTCCTTGGCTTCCAGGTGAGACAGAGCCTGTGGTATAACTTATGTGGTATAATGTGACTTCCAAGATCAGGCTGAAGTTGGGGCTTTGCCTACTATTGCTACCTCCCATGGTTCCTTTTCCCCTGCCCTTTACTGTTTCTCCTGGGTGTTACTCATGAACAAATAAAGACCTTAATGAACGCGTGCGCAAGAATCCTTGTCTCAGGTTTTGCTTCTGGAGAACCCTATCTAAGACTCGGACTAATCTTTCTTGGGAATGGAATATCATGTCATCGTAAGAGAAAGTCATGCAAATGATTGAACTTGGGTTCAAATCCCGGCTTATAGGATTGACTTGTTACACAGCCGGGAGCCCAGTTAACTTTTCCAATTTTGTCTCCTTATCTAAGAATGGAGGTAATAATTACTACCTTGTAACTATGGTCTTATAACATACAGATTTAATTTCTGTAAATCTGTAATTGTGTCCTAACAGGGCTAAGAAGACATAGAATAGTACTGTTCAATGGAACTTTCTGAGATGATGGATATGTTCTCTGCACTATCCAATATAATAGTCTCTAGACATACGTGACTATTGAGTACTTTAAATGTGCTAGTGTGACCAAAGAACTAAATATTTAATATTAATTAGTTTAAATGTAAATATGTAGTCACATATGGCTAATGGCTACTGTATTAGATAATAAAAGATAGACTAGATAATAGTATTATAAAGTTAATTTACTGAATTTTAATAATCATATTAAATTGGGAATAAGCACTGAAATATTTAGGTGTAAAGAAGTATCTTGTCTGTAACTTATTCCCAAATGATTTGGAAGAAATATGTATTTGTATGTAAAGCAGTTATGTTAAATGTTAACAGAATTAGAGTGAAAGGTGTTGAGATATTTTGAAGAAAGAAACAGATTAAAGAAAGTTAAATTCTTAGTTGTCAGGAAAATAAACCGGAAGACAATATTTAAAATTGATTACTTAAGATGTGGTCATGTGCACATATTATTTAGAAATATGAAGGTAAATACGAGAAGAAAATTAAATTACCTGAAATATTGAAAATGTTCATAAATTCTTTCAATCCCATTCTGCCTGCTCCTTGCCATAAAATTTTGAAGGTCTCCTATCAATAAGTAGCCTATTTCTCCATTTTTGCAACTAGGGTTAGCCATGTGGCTTGCTTTGGTCAGTGGACTAGCAGCAAATATGACACAAGCAGAGAATGAAAAAGTACTTGTTCTTTGGTACCCGATGCCCTTGGACTCTTGGGAACTTCGCAACCACTGCCATGGGAATAAGCCTTGGCTAACCTGCTGAAGGATGAAATAACATGTGGAGAGAAGCCCTGCCATGTCAGTCATTCTGGCTCTCCCAGCTAAGGTCCCAAATATGACAGTGAGGCCATCTAGTTCTTCTAGCCCCCAACTAACTGGCCAGATGACTTCTCACACATGAGTGAGCCCAGCCAAGACCAGCAGAAGAACTGCTCTGCTGAGCCCAGCCCAAATTGCCACCCCAAAGTATTATAGGCTAAATAAGTGGTTGTTGCTTTAAGACATCATATTTTAAGGTTGTTTGTTTCCCAGGAAAAGCTGACACAAAAGTACTTGCTTCTAGGGAGGAAGATAATACTGTAATAGACAATATAACGTGGTTTATTGGAGCATGAGTTTTTGAGTTAGACACTTCTTTTCTTTTTCTAGATGTATGATCTTGAAGACTTTCAGTAACCATTTTGTGTCCTGCTCATCTTAAAAATGGAGATAATAATACAATCTCATATTTTTTCTGAGATTGAAGTTTTTAAAAATGCATGTAAAAGCCTCAGCATAGTACTTGCACATAAGAAATGTTCTATTAATGTCTAGAGACATGTATGGGGTGGAGAAAGGCAAATGACACTGTGGATTTCAATAAGAGATGAAAAATAACATAAAATCCAGTACATTTAGCAATCTTTTTTTAAATTGTTTTTTTTTTTTTGACAGAAAGAGAGACAGAGACAGAGAGAGACAAAGAGAAGGGGGAGGGCCCAGAGCAGTCTCCATAGTTGTATGTCATCAGTTCTCCACATAGTTTCATTCCACACAGGTGGGCGGGGATTGTGCAGGGCGGGAATTGGGCAGGGGTCCTCCCACATGGGAGGCACGCCCCCTCAACCTGGGGGTCAAACCGGGGGCTTCCCACAAGGGAATCTCACCTGATAAGAACTGAACTGGAGGCCACACTCCAGTTCAGCATATGGGTTTGCACGGGCAGGGACTGGGATTCAATCCTCAGACCCGGGGGCTGCAAAGCAAGAACTTAACCTGCTGAGCTATCCTGGCTCCCTCTCATTGCATTCAGAATGAATTAAAAAATATAAACAATGAGAATTTTATTCTTTTCTCTATTATCTTCTGGCTGTGGGATTTTAGGCAAGTCATTTTATTAAATCTTGGTTACTGTGGGGATTGGGGGTGGGGGCAACAAACTTTATATCTTCAAATCCCAAGAAGTGTGATAATATTTATTTTAATCCTATTGTTTATAAGTGTCCATTACTTTTCCAAGGAGAAATTCATGGAGACCAGTGCTAGAATTTTCTAGGGTATAAGATGAATATTTAGGGTAAGAAACAGGCAAATTCAGTTATATTAATTGTAACTGCATAAATTAATGGTGTTAGTCAAAGCTAATCACTAGAGTGATCCAGGAAGAAAGTACATCTTTTGAAGTTCATGGTGGGTAGCTTTCTATATGACATGGTGTCTTTCAGAGGGACTAGTCATGGTTGGATCAATGTAAGGTGAGAACTATGGGCACACAGGCATTAAATGAAGTCACAGACTTTCTGTGAAGTGCAAAGGCAGGCGTGTTAAGGTTATGTTAGCTGTTGTAACAGCAACAGAAAAAAAAAAAGTGCATAATGACATCAATATGATAGAAACAGTTTCATTTCTTGCCGGCCGATCTCCCAACCTCAGATCTGTCTGTCTAGTGGTGCTGCCATTTTCAATACACGGTTTGATTGCATCACACAGTGAAGAATGGATGGAGCATGGATGATCACATGTGAGAGGTTTTATGGCACTCACCATAAAGTGAACACTTACATTCCATTGGTCAGAACCATCACATGACTACACCTCACTGCAAAGGCAGATGGGAGTCTGTGTGTTCAAGAAGAAAAGAAATCTTGTTTTGTGAACTGCTATCCAGTTTCTGCCATGGCAGGTACATACCTGGGAACAAGGGTCTGGCTGTACAACAATAGGAGTTATGGGGACAATGAAGAAGGTGAGTGTTTTCTTCTGTTTTAAAAGGGCAGCCGTTGCTTAGCTACAGCTCATGGTGCCAGGTGGGAATAAAGCTCGGGGTAGCTAAGTCATTCAATTTACAAAGAACAATCAATATATAAAATATCTTTTAAAAAATATTTATTTTATTGTTTTTGATAGAGACAGAGAGAGACAGAGAGAAGGGGGAGAGCCCAAAGCAATCTCCACAGCCGTACATTATTAGTTTTCGTTTGTTTGTTTGTTTGTTTGCTTTTGAAGATTCATTTTTATTGTTTTTGACAGAGAGAGAGATACAGAGACAGAGACAGAGACAGAGAGAAGGGGGAGGGCCCAGAACAGTCTCCATAGTTGCACATCCTTGGTCTTTTCCACATAGTTCCATTCCACAGATAGGAGCAGGGCTGCACAGGGCAGGAACTGGGTCGGGGTCTTCACCCGGTGAGAACTGAACTGGGGGAACTCCCCAGTTCAGCATATGGGTCCACACGGGCCGGGGCTGGGATTTGATTCTTGGTCCCCGCGGCTGCAAAGTGAGCGCTTAACCCACTGAGCCATCCTGGCTTTCCCACATTATTAGTTTTTGACATAGTTTCTTTCCATGAAAGTGGGAGCAGGGCCATGCAGGGCAGGAACCAGCTGCCCCACCTCCCCCCACCCCCCCATGGGAAGCACGCCCCTGGGAGCTAGGGGCTGAACCAGGGGCCTCCCACATGGGAAACTCGCTCCGGTGGAAACCACACTGGGGGCCTCTCACATGGGGAAGCACACCCCAGTTCAGTGTATGGATCCACATGGGCTGGGACCAGGACTTGATCTTCAGACCCTAGGGCTACAAGGTGAGTGCTCAACCCATTGAGCCATCCCAGCATCCCCATATATTATATCTTGATTTAAAAATCTTTATGATGGGGAATGCTGGAATAGCTCAGTGGTTGAGTGCTTGCCTCACAATCATGAGGTCTGGAGTTCGATTCCTGGCCCCTGCCCGTGCAACCTCACATGCTGAACTGTGGCACAACTGGTAACCTCTGGGGTGGCTTGGCAGTGAAGATTCTTGCCTCCCGTGCGGGAGGCCACCAGTTTGATTCTTGCCCCACACAGCCCCACATCCACTTGTGTGCAATGAAACTGTCACAACTAATGATGCACAACTATGGAGATAGCTCTGCCCATCCCTTTCTCTCAAACAATAAGATAAATATTTAAAAAATATTGATGATGAATTTATATATATATATATATATATATATATATATATATATATATATAAAAGTATAGAGCATAAATTAAATTCATTTGCAGACCCAGTGTTGTTGGTATGTTTTAGGCTGCACATTTATAGTATCTATGTTGTACAAAATGGGAAAGGCCTAGAAACTCAGATGAGAGTTTATGGAGCAGATAATCTCCAGGTGCCAGCCAGGCCTGGGAATATTTTAAGCAGACAAGTAAAGGGTAGAAGGCAGCTGAGGCTACTGTTACACCTTTATCCTAGGGCTAAGGAGAAGCCATGAGAAGTTTGGGAAAGATCCCTTGATCAGAGATTTTTGGAAGCCTTTCTAAGAAGACATGGCTTTCCATTGCCACACTGGGGTAGGTGGACAGGTAGAGAATAATGGATAAGGTAGAAGGGAAATGTAAACTGACTGTGGGTCAGAGGACATCCATCTATCTGTGTTCAACCATGCTATACCTGCCTGTGTCACCCAGAGCAGCTGGGAGAGGAGCCAGGGCATGGTCTCAGAAAAGAAGTGCTTTCACCGGTTGTCACAGAGGCAGTGGGGGTTGGGGATTTACCTTGTGTAGGCCTTGTCTGTGTAGACACACATTTCCTGTAACCCTGCATGTGGCTGTAAGGTTTGGGGTTTATACAAAACTGTGGCTGTGCTCTAGTCATACTTTAGGTGATTTAGAAAGATTGCAAACAATGGAACTGGAAGCCTATTGTTTTCTGACTTTCCTAGTAAATTGACGATGACCTCATAGGTAAACCAGGGTTGTATGTTTACATTGTGTATAAGTACAACACATTCTGTGTGTCTAGTATTTTAACCTCCAGCCTAATCAGTCAGTGACATTATGGAATGCCGACCTTCTGAGGCACTGTAAAGAATGGGTAGATTATACAAGGGCTACTAGGAGGTGTCCAGCCATGTAACCATTCTCATTATATTGACCAGGGCTGGATTTTTTCTGGACAGCCCTCATACACCACTCTTTCTTATCCTTGAGGCTTTATGATCTAGGAAAGGAGAGAAGAAATACACAGTTCTGAAAAGGCAACACAGTGTCTAGTTCAGGCAGGGCATGATAAGTGATAAATGAATGGTGGAAATGGAAGGACCCTGAAGTGTAGAAGTGGGGGTGGGGGGAAGAGCCCAATGCACTGGCAGGATGTGGAGGGCTTCCTGTAGTGGGTAGGACCCACTTCTCATCCTACACAGAGATTGTGCTTAAAGATGTGGCAAATGTTATTGCTCTTGATTGTCTCACGTATATATTGATTGCAACTTTAGTCCCTTTGAGAAAATAAAAAGAAACAAAGGTATTTGGGATGTTTTGTTGCATTTCAGGCCCATTTTATTATAATAGCTTCAGTTTTACAACATGTGACAGTCACAATTATGGTGTGGTCTGCAGGCTGTGTTGATGAGGGAACAATTGGCCCCCACCAAAGGAGTAACGTCCTGGATTGGGAACTTAGAAATTTTGAAAAACTCTCCTCAATGAAATTAGCAACCCCCGCTCCCACCCCTCCAGGAGACTCTGCTTAGGTGATTTGAGTAAAAATCCTTATATCAGTTTGCTCACGATGCATGTTCAAATAAAAAAATACATTCTTTACCCATAATTAAAAATATCTCAATCTTTGTCATGGTTATATTTTCAAGTACTTGAGATTCTGTTGGCAGTATGATCAGTTGAGAAGGAAAATCATGCCACCTTTGGACAACACATGATTGTATATTTTCAGTTCTAGTCCAAAGTCACAATTTGGACTGTGAAATGGGTTCTATCTCTCTGCCAAGTTGGTCAACAGATCTTGGCTGAAAGATACTCTTTAAAGACCTGGAGTGTGGGGCTGGATGTTGAGACATTTGTATTGAGGCTTCTTTGGTGCCACTGTTTGAAAAAGCAAAGGCAGCCTGGCTTTGCTGTTTCTTTCCATTTTAATGTAGAATGAATGATCCCTCGGCCCTGTTACACAATGGTGTATAGCTACATCTGAGCTTCATTTAAAAATATTTAGAATCCTCTCCCTAAGTTGGCATGTCTCAAGTAATTATTGTTTAATAACGCTATTTCTACTATAATTATTGCTGCTGGGTTATTACATTTTTGGCCATGGTTATTGTACCAATGTCTCTGTTTATTATCAAATGAGAGGCCATTCTCACTCGCTGACTGGTATTCTTTCCAGACAGACTGAAACTGTCCCAGAGAAGTCAGAAGTGAAAATAATTTATGTCACACTGCTGAGAAAATGAAATACCCAGTGGTTAAGAAATAAATATGTCAGAGCTTCTAGGAAAATATTAACTGGGAATATTACTCCAGACTCACTGAGTGTGAGCACTTCTCACTGCTTTTTACTCTATGCTAGGCTTCAAATATCAATATTATGAATGATATTAACCCTCTTTACACCTACCCAAAGTTGTAAATTAATATTTTAACTTATATTAATAATGTTTAGACCTATCTTAATTTATACATAAATATATGATTTTGGCATTGCAATTACACTTCAATGAATGATGGTACTTTCCTAAGTCACAAATTTGGGGACAAATGTGAGCTAATTTTAGCACCCATGTCTTTTACACTGACTCCTTGAACATATTTACACTCTCAGTCTCTTTTCATAGAAAAGAACATTAGAATAAAAAAATGTCTAAGACACACAAATGAACTGGGCTACTTAAGAGCATATCAGTTCACAGTCATGTACAGTAGACTGCAAATGAGTATAAAGTTCACGGGCAGAATGAGAAGGAGCCAATGCTGGCCTGGGCCGGGCACGGGAGACCAGTGCAGTAATGTGATTATGGTAATGATTCAACAAGTCATTGTCTGCTGCCCACGTTCATCGTAATTAACTTTTTGGAATTGCATAGCTCCTGTCTCTGGGTTCATCAGCTGGCCCAGCTTTTGTGTTCCTAGTCTGTCATTTCTCCTCGGGCCCAGGAGCCTCTAAGTGCATGGCTAAATGAATTCATTGCTGGAACAAAGATATGGTGGTCGAATAGAGATGGCTATCTTTTGTTGTCAGACATTCAATCCCATATAGCAATCCAATTACTTAAGCTGTTTCTATCAGTCTTATTAGAGCTGGCCATTGAGGCCGGCTAGAATGTTGATCGCTGCATCTCAGAAGAATGTGGTGGAACAGATTAGTGCTTTAATGAGAGGCTTTCTGAAGGCCAGATCTTTTCCATTGTGTATATATCGAGATCTAGGAATCATTTTTAGGCCAAGACCCAGAGTCACTGTTACAAAGACTGATCAAAGGATGGCTGGAAATCTGTACGATTGCTTAAAGAAATTTTATGGGTTATAAAATATTGGCACAGGTTCTGTCTGTTATGGGCTATCTGATGAAAATCTCTGGTAGGCTGGGAAAAGGAAATTGCTTATTGGCATTTATTCTGTGGGATGGATATCTTTGGAGTTTGCATTTGAACTCTTTCTTCACTGTGTTACAGGTCAAATTCTGTGCTTAGCACTAACATTCCAGGAATGCGAGCTGCACAAAATCAACACAAGCCTTGCTCCATATTCAGCTACTCAGAAAAAAAAAGTAGAGTGAGCGTGAATCAGACAAGGGTGAATGAATGATTACTAAGAAAAGATAGTAAGGGTGGAGTAAGATTGCAGCGGTTAATGTGTGGAGATTGAAACCTGAAATTAAGGTGAAAGTAGGAATTAAGTCAAAGAAATAGCTTAGGAAACTCTCTCTATGGCTATTGAGAAAAGGTGGTAACTGGGTTTTTATGTTTTTTTTTGTTTGTTTGTTTGTTTTTGTAATTGGTTTTCATGTTGGAAGAAACAATATTTGTGAAATACCAGATGCCAAGAGGTTATATTTTAAAGGAAGAATGTCTGTTCATATTAGGAAGATTAAAAAAAAAAAATTATTCTTCTGTTTGAGAGAAGGTGAGAGAGAGAGAGAGAGAGAGAGAGAGAGAGAGAGAGAGAGAGAGAGAGAGAAGGGGGGAGGGCCTAGAGCAGTCTCCATAGTTGTATATCATTAGCTGTGACATGGTTTCATTCCACACAGGTGGATGTGGGGCTGTGCAGAGTGGGAACTGAACCACCGCCCTCTCACATGTGAAGCGAGAATCTTTACCTCTGAGCCATCCTGTTGGTTATCAGTTGTGCTGCAGTTGAGAACATGGGACTTATATGGATCAGGGCTGGGAATCAAACCACAGACCTTGCAATTGTGAGTCAAGCGCTCAACCACAGAGCTATCCAAGCATCCCAGGAAGATTATAAATAAATAAATAAACTTAAAAAAAAATACAAATAACATGATTATTTCAAACCAACATGAAAGTAACCATCATCAGCTTTAATAATTAATCATGGCTAAACTTCCAGCTCTATCTCCTAATCTTTATGACAAAAATCTCTGACTTTATATTATTTTATTCACTGCTACTGCACTCTAAAAAATAAGAACTCTTTAGAATAGCATAAACTGAAACAACATTATCATGCTTTAAAATTAAAATTAACAGTAATTTCTTAACATCTACAAATATTCACCTAATTAAATTTCTTATAAGCAAAAGACATAGAAATATTTGGCCTATTTTTTGGATTTTTTTTTGGGGGGGTGGCGTATGACATATTTTAGATAGTTTTAGATAATAAATGCCCTTTTCCCAAGAGGTTGTTGCTCACCTCCTGCTGTATAGACTTTTTCCAGATTTTATAAGTTATTAAAAATTAGAATAAGGATATATTATATTTGTATTAAAGAAATAGAAAGAGAGCATACATATAATAAAAAGTCTGGGAGGCAGGAACTAGCATTGCATGCATATCAGTTAGGATGATCTAGGTTATGTCACAGTAACAACCACCCCCCAAATCTAAATGACATAAAACAATGGGGTATATGTTTTGTTTGTGCTAATGTTCATTACACATCAGCAAGAGGCCTCCGTTGCAACTCATCTTCACTTAGGTTTCTAAGACAATATAGTTACTACCGTCTGGAAGATTATAGGTCTTTGTGGCAGGGAAGAAGCAGAGGAGAATAAATCATTGGCTCATAAATGACTCTGCCCAGAGGTGGTATGTTACTTGTGCTTTGAATTCATTGGCCAGAGGAGGTCATTTGGCCACACCTAAATTAGTGATTGCCTAGATGGAGAGGTTTAGTGGTTATTAGTGAATAGTTGTAATGCTCCTCAGTGAGGGGATGACCTGAGAAAAACCACCCAATTGGGTAAAGGTAGGCAAAGAATGGCAAGAAATTAGTTCAGGTGGATAAAATTGGACAAGATTATGGAAAGGCTTTTGATTTAGGAGAGGAATTTAACTTTATATTAGGCAGTAGCAAATCATTGGAGGTTTTGAGTAGAAAAGGGGTGTTCTAGTACAACTAATCCTAATCTTGAAGGTAGGATGAAGAAGAGAGACTGATAGGAGGCTGTTATGTTGTTCCAGAAAATTATGGTTTACAGTTTAGGGCAGTGGTGGAGACTGAGCTGGTGTGTGTGTGTGTGAGTGTGTGTGTGTGTGTCTGACTGATATGAGATGCTTCAAAGGATGACGCAGCAACATTTGATGATAGATTGAAATAACAGATTGAGATCTGGAGGGTCAATGTCTTAAATATGTACAGACCTTTTCCTAAAAGATAAGAAGAAAATGAAGATGAGAAGTGTCGAGTTAACCCATAACTAAGCAAGTTTCATACCTTCTGAATCTGTGTAGACTAAATAGTGAAGTAAAATAATAACTGAAATGAAACAAAACAAAACAGAAAGTATCTCATTCAAGTCATGAGTAGTGTGTGTGTGTGTGTGTGTGTACATGTACAAAGAAAAGCAAATAGTCTTTCTCAGATTCCCCAATACCCTGCTCATTTCTTTATGAGATACAACCACAAGAACTAACAAATGCAGAGTTCTGCTTTTGTTTTTTATTGAGAAGCATAAAGCCACTGGTGCCTGTTTTCTTTTGTTAAAAAAAAAAAAAAAAGAGTTAGAAAGGTCGTCTGAGATAGGAAGAAATGGAGGCAGAGGCAAATCAATGTTTAACTTGGAAATATTTTTCAGTTAATCATCTCTGACCGCTCACACTAAGAGGGCACTCCTAGAGTGCTGGCAAACTTGAAACTGGAAGCCACTCAGCTTCTATTAAAACAACCAAATGTCAGGACCTGTACAGTCAGAAAGCCAGATTCACTGTAATTTTAACCTAAAATGGGAAGGAAATCTCTTAATATATGTCTAGGAATATTTTGACTTGTAGGCTTCTACTTCCAAGTACGAGGATTATGGAACCCAAGGTTTTCTCTTGTTTTTGGATTATCATAAAAACTTGGGACTTGAACCTGGTAGGAAATTTGTTGAAAGGCTGGGAAATCATGTTGGCCTCTGTGTTATGGCTTTCTTTTCACCTTTTCACTCCTGGTATATGAATTTTATAAAATACTAAACTACATAAATGTGGTTTCTTAGCTTGTGGCTATCTTGATGTTGAATTTTTTGACCATCTTATTATAAGGAGCCAATCTTTAAGAAAGTTATGGGAACTCTGTGGAGCCAGTCTGGCTAATATTTGCTCTAATGGGCAAATAAACATTTTTAGTCTTGTCTCCATTTTAGTGTGTTTGTGGATGATAAGTGAGGAGAAAACTCTACAATTTTGACAGGCTTTGTTCGGTCTTCTATATGAGGTGAAATAATTATCTGTCAAACAAAAGAAGTAACTCATTTGGCCTTTGAATGTAATGTACTTATTGCATTCATGGACAGCTCAGTTTGTAAAGAGATTCTTAGCCAAAGTGTCACCCTTGACTTCAGGCCATTGTTCTCATGAAATGCTGAGCATATGGTGTGCTGTTCTGCAAAACCCACTGTTCTGGAAAGCTTCCTGCCCCATGGACATTTCTTTACAAGCAGAGAGTAATGCAACTGGTGCCAAAACAATCAATATTCTAGGAGCCCAAAGATGGATTTCTCTTTGGAGACCTGGTCTTTTTTGACATTCTGATTCTTGATATGTGAGACACTGGGTAGTTATTTAGCAGCCCCAGCAAAGATATATTTGAATTACGAAGGAAGTTTTAATTGGTTCTGTATTTGGGGAACTTTAAAAGTTCTGAGTTTGAATGCTTTTGAGGAAGTTGCACAGACTAGACGGATTTTACAGGAAATATAAAAATTTATATAAAGAAATACCAGATTATTTGTGGCTCCTTTCTCATTCAACAGAACAAAAATTCTATATACTGATTGATTGATTGATCGATTGGTGAATGGACAGCAAGACCCTGATGATAAACTAAAAAATTACTATGGCTTGTTTAATATTGCAATGTTTTTAAATGATGTCATTTTATACTTTTATTGTTAACTATTGCATTGTTTGGAGTCTGGTTTCACTTCTCGTCTTATCCTGTCCATCACCTTCATTCAACAGTGTTGGGAGAGCTGTGGGGCCATGATAAAATCTAGGAAACCAAATGGTAAAAGTTTGGCCATGGATTTATATGCCAAAATAACAGATGTATTTTTCTCCTGTGCATAAATAATTGTCTCATTCAGACTCTCCTGAACAGAGGACAGATGGTAAGAACTTCGCTTATGCACCTGTTAGCTATTGTTGCATGGCAAACTTCTTCAAACTCTGTGGCCTAAAAGAGTATGATTTATTGTTCTTGGGTCAGCTGAACCATTCTCCTCTAGGTCAGGATCACCATGCATCTCTGACCAGCTATAGATAGGGAGCTCTGCCTTTCTGGAAACACTGTAAGATGGTCCAAATCACGTTGAATGAAACAGTTGGACTCTCCTCCATGCAGTCTCTCATCTTCCAACTAGCTCATCTAGGCTTGTTCATGTGCTGGTGAGAAGAATGTGAGAGAGATAAGTATGCAGGGCTTCTTAAGCATCAATCAGTCTTGGAGCTGGCACACTGACATTTCCACTGTCAAGTTACAAGCGGGCCACAAGCCAGGTCATACTCAAAACATAGGGAAATAAACTCTTCTTGATGGAAGAACTACAGTGTCACATTGTGGAGAGTATGGATACACGGGGGGTGGGGTGGGGGTGGGGGGGCTATTACTTCAGCCACCAGTGCAATCAGTCTATTGCTTCTTCATTAGGAAGTAGTTTTCAATAAAGCTAGTGATCTCTGCCCAGGTGATAGGTCATGACCTATCATGGCCAATTGCTACAGCCATATATCTCAAAGTATAGTATATGGATACTTCTTGTAACAGATTCACTGTGGGACTTGAGGTACCCTAAGTCTACTGAATTAGCATCTCTGGGGCTGGGTCCCAGAAATCTGCATATTAATCAACCTCCTATCCCATAAATCTTACACTCAGATTTAAGAGTCTCTGCATTACATTCTCCCACTCAACGTAATTATTGAAACATGTAGATTCAAGTAAGAGAATATTTTTGTTTCAGATATGGAAAAATGATTCTGACATGAATTACAAAAAATATAGTCAGACTCTTTCATTGAATTGCTTTAAACAGATTCTCACCTTTTGTCAAATTATGATAAATACAACATGTCATAGCTATATCAAATTAGTCAATAAATACATACTGGTAGAATCAGTTTGAATGATACTTTTGTTCTTTCGATTTTGTGTCTGCAAGGGGCCCTTAAAAATTGATATATCTCAAAATTGGGTCATTTTCCATTCCTCATCAATAATGTCCAAGCCAATGTTTCAGTGGTTTGTTTCACAGAAGGACAAACCTACCCCAATCTCATTTCCTCCAGAAGCCTGTGGTACTGCAAGGATGAAGAATTTATAAATTTTTACTTGACAAGAAAAGAACACAGATACATGAAAGTTTTAAGTTTTGTTCAGTGTCTCCTAGTAGGCAAACAGGGAAGGAAAAAAGATGTCATCATATTTTTAAAATTCATATCTTTGTGTTCAACTCAGAAGCTTCTAGTAGGAGTTATTTAGGTACCCTTCAGTCCCTCAGATAGAGACCAGTTTTGTGTGTGTGTGTGTGTGTGTGATGTGTGTGTGTGTGGGGGAGTGGTGGTGGTGGTGATGGTGGTAAAAAAGACATTTTAATGAGAACAAGAAGAAAATGACCCTGAAAAAAGTGAGATAAAATTCAAGAAAGCCTAATACTCATGTTAAACTTATTTCCTTGATTCTAGTTTTTACTGCTACTGATTTAGCCTACATAGAAGACCAAAATAATCTTCTGAAAGCAGTGTTGTATCACTTTCCTTCCTTGCTTGAAAATCCTTAATGACACCAATTGCATCATGGGGTTTGGAAGTTTAAATGTGCCATGGTCAGAGAAAAGAATAGTGAGTAGAGCTATACAGTCAAGAATAATAGGGAGTGGTAGGGTCTGTGGTAAACTGAAAAATGCAGATCTCACTGAGAAATACTTGAATTCAGATTTTTAAAAGAAAAACTAGACCTGGCCAACAGAACACATTTATGGCTTTGACCACCTGTGTGCCTCCTCTAGACTGGCTCAAGCCCAAACTTCTTAATATGGCAGTTAGGAGTCTCTGTGGCCTAACACAGTGCTGTGAATGGAGTTAAGACTCCTCACACTCACTTTCAATGCAGAAAGATATAGGGAAAGATCATTAGGCACTGGAAATATTGGGATTGAATTCTGATTCCACCACTCACTATGGTGACCCTGCAGCCTCAGATGAGTCACTTAGTTTTCCCTAAGCTGTGTTTGTTTTTCATATGTACTCTGTGGGTAGTAATGCCTGCCCTGCCTAGTTCACTTATTTCCTAGGACAATAAAATGATATCATTCAAATTGTACCACCAATGTGGCAGCCATTGGCTACATGGGCCTATTGAACACATGGCATTGGGCTAGAACTACAGAGGAACCGAATTTTTAAGTTGTATTCAATTTTCATTAAATTAAATTTAAAACCTGCTTAATATAGTTCTTGGGAAAATTTTAAGAATGGTTCAAATAACTTGAATTTGTCAGTTTACATTTTTAGCTGTAAGCTTCTATGAAATCTAAATGAAGGTCAAATATTTCTGATGAAAATTTAGCATTGGAATTGAGATGTCTATAAACGTAAAGTACATAGTAGATCTTGAAGACAGCATGAAAACAATGTAAAACATCTCACTAATATCTTTTATATTGACTACATGTTAAATGATAATATTTTTGACATATTGGGTTAAATTAAGTATATTATTAAATAAATTTCATTTATTTCTCTTTATATTTAAAAATGTGGG
>PVKE010016528.1:0-31897 GCA_004027555.1 Craseonycteris thonglongyai | reverse complement strand
GGGGAAGCCGGGATGGCTCAGTGGGTTAAGCGCTCGCTTTGCAGCGCCGGGGACCAGGGATCAAATCCCGGCCCTGGCCCGTGCGGAACCATATGCTGAACTGGGAGCTCCCCCGGTTCGGTTCTTTGTCTCTGTATCTCTCTCTCTCTCTCTCTGTCAAAAATAAAAAAATAAAAAAATATATATTTAAAAAAATAAAAAGTTGAAATTAAAAACGTTTTTAAAAAAAACAAAAAAACAAAAAAACAGTTGCCTGAGGCTGCAGTGTCTGAGATGGAAAGGGTTTAAGCACAAAGAGGCACAAGAGATTTTTTGGTAAAATGTTCTAAAAATGCATGGTGGTATACACAACCTCATAACTTTAATAAAAGTCATCAAATTCTTCACTTGAAACAGGTAATGTTAATAGTATGTAAACGATACCTCACTAAAGTTGTAAAAAGCTTCAAAGAATAAGATGAGGAAATGCAGATAACATACTTAGCACATAGAGAGGTCTCCATTAATCTTCACTACTGTTATTTTATTAACTACCACCATCATCATCAGGACTCCTATAATGAACTGCACCCTCAGATCAGGGACCAAGGCCACCCAACAGGCAGCCAGGAATGCAAGCCAGAGGAGCTGGGCCCACAGCCACCACAGCTGGGTAGGCAGAGAAGAGGCAGCTGGACTCTGCCAGAGGAGAGCAAACTGTTTCCTAAAATTGGGCAGGTTGCCAGGCGGGCTGCTGGGCACCCCCACAAGCAGCTGTGGCAGACAAAAGCTCTCTTTGTGAAGGCCCATCTCCAGCAAGGCAGCCCAGCCTGCCCCCTCCTTGGAGGGCCCACAGCAGCCTGGCTGGGAAGGAGTCTTGGTGGTGAGGGGTAGTCTCTTGGGCTCCAGGAGAGGACACAGGGCTAAAAGCCACAATGGACTGAGTCCTCTGCAGTGACAGGGAGCCTGCATTAGCCTGGAGCTGGCTACTGCATATCCCCCTCCTCCCTGCCCGATCACCTGGAGCACCCAGCTTCCCTCCTCTCTGCCCAGGCCCAGATTCTCTACCAGGACCCAGCCTTCCAATCTGGTCCCCACTTGTCAGAAAGCGGTGAGGATGACAGGAGGAACCTGGCAAACTACGGAGCTGTGGGACCAGATGAGTAAGAATCCCTGGCCCCAGAGAAGGAGGAGCAAGTTTCAGACTTCCTGGGTCCAGCCCTCACTCACCTGAATGGCATCCCAGGTGAGTCACATGTCTCTTATCCTCTCCCTGGCTTTCCAGAGGCACGATGCCCAGCACACCTGCCAAATAAACATGGAGCTCTGAATTGTGCCTAATGGAAACCATCTACCTCTCTGCTCAGGGGACATTAAGACCCAAAAGCTCAACTTTGGACCTTCCCAAAGCCTTATCAATTGTAAGACCATACCCATTTGGACACAGTGATTGGTCTAGGGCAGGGGTGGCGAACCTATGGCATGCGTGCCCAAAGTGGCACACAGAGCAATTATTTCGGCACGCGGAGCTGTGAATACCATTTAAAAAATTATTGTTTATGCTCTTATAGACATAAAAATAATCAATATCTCTATCTCACTCGATGGGTTGACATGCGAGTCGAGCGAGTATACTCTTATTTCATAAACTTTGGCACTCAATCGCCAAAAGGTTCGCCACCCCTGGCTAGGGTTACATGCCTGCCCCATGCAAGAATTTTCTGTGACACCAGAACATACTTGGGAAAAGAGTATCTTTTTGGCACTGTGGTTCATAAGGGGTCAGCTTGGGGCCAGCAGCTACTACTTTTCCCAGCTTTACCTAAGAAGCTGTCACCCAAAGGCAACACAGCTGAGAGACAGGATAGAAGCCAAGGCTGACAGTACATGTGAGCCTCTACGTACAGCTTGCCTGAAGTCCCCTAGACTTCTTAGATATAGGAGTCAAAAAGGTTCCACTTTTTGCTTAAGTTAGTTTGAGGACTGAGTTATCACTGGCAACTAAAAGGCCCAACTAACGCAGGGAGCTTTTCAAATCTTTGTATTCCTATTGATTCCAGTCACCCCTAGGCTCCCAGATGAGGATTGAGTAGCATATGGGGTCAGCTGGAAACAAAAGCGACAGAACCCCTCCTGTCCTCCTGGCCATGCTCCTGAAGACCACAGCCACTATGGCTTATACAAAGTACACACACATATTCTACCCCAAATCAACCTGATTACTGCACAGTGATCAGTTTGTAAGGGTATAAGGCCCTGCATGGTGCTGACCTCTGAGACCCAAGAGGCCCCTCTAAGCTTCCAGCCTGCAATGAGGCTGCCCTTTTATTTTCTTCACTAATCTGCCATCTTGGATCTTCTCCCAGTGAGTCTGCTCTTCTGCCCCACCTTTTTTGGGTGACAACCCCTGAATCTCTACACTCCTGTCCAGCTCCCTACCTGGTCGGTCGGAGTTGAAAGCGATCAAGCTGCAGCTGGATTTGATATGGTTCCCACAAGTGGGGGTGGTTCCTGTTCGAATGTCACTGATCCAGACCTGGAAATAAAGAATAAGAACCATGAAGGCCAAGGCTCTGCAAGTGCCTAAAGCAAGGGGTAGGGCATGATCCAGGAAACTCTATCTTATAGCTGCACCATTAGAGATGCAATCCTTTGGATCAAACCCTGTCCCCACTCAAGCCCATACCTTAGAAATGCAAAATGTTCTTGAAATGATAAACTAAGTCATAAAGGAGGTAGTCTGCTTATTAAATCCATTCTCTAATAAGGGAGAGGAAGCTGTCAAAAAAAAGCTCAAGCTGAATGAAGAGGCTAACTAGGCAGTGTGCGTGCATGCATGCACATGCATGTACGTATGTTGTTTCTAAGAAAAGAGAAAAGCAGAGAATGGAGAAGTGAGCACCTGGACAGAAAACAGACTCAACTTCCTCAACTATATCACTGAAGGCCTCCATCTGAGGGGTCTCCTCTAAACACCAGGAGAAAGCACCCAAGCCCAGAGAGGGGAAAAACCAAGGCCTTTCCACAAAGTCACCCCCCCCACCCCAAGAAAAAGCAATAATGTTAACACCCCCACACCCAGAAGGGAAGAGGAGCACTTTTTCTGAAACTAAGATCAGCAAGGTCTACATGTTTTCTCTTTTGGTATCAAAGGTATTCAACATTCCTTCCTGCCATCCAACAATCAAGTACCCATGTTTCCCAGCCCACCCACCCAGTGACCTGGAAACTACCTCCACCACCCAAGTTTCAATCTCAATGTGTACCTGCCTCAAGTAAACCATTATCATCATCTTGCCTTATTTTTCCCTCCTGATTCATGTTTACTGTACAAATACAGTGACAAAAAGTATCTTTGAAAAGATCACCTGTTCTCCCATGTCTCTAATATAAACTTTTTAAAACTCCCTCTGTAATCTGTGTTTCCATGCCTGTCTGTTTATATTGCTGGACTGAGGCCCACCCTCAAGGACACTCCTGACCCCTCCAAGCAGTACTAACTGCACTCAGAGACAGTCTTAATGCAAATCTGAGCACCTCTCTCTCCACCCTCACTCCACCCCCTTCCCACAGCTCTCCATTCCACTCAGAATAAAAGCCATCTTCTTCCTGTGGCCCTTGGGCTCTGAAAAATAGCTCTGGACTCATCGAACACCATTCTTCCCCACAACTGCCCTCCATCTACCCTGGTACTTTCCATTCTTCCACCAGACTCTTTCCCACCCCATTCTTCCAGTAGTAGTAGCTAGCTGCTTCTCACCCTTCTGACCTCAGATTAAATGTCACCTCCCAGCAGCCTGCCCAGACCATCCTGATGAGATTAACCCCTACCTCACTGTCCATCTCTATCTCAGCTCCCCTCCACTCCTACCACATTCTTCAGGGCAGTTAATAAAATTTGCAATGCCCTTGAATGCCTTCTGCTTGCTGGCAGTCTCCCTCCGGAGGCTGTCTCCACCAGAGAAATGCTGTGCTGTTGACTGCCGTGGCGCTGGCAGCTAGGCACAGCACATGGGAGGTGCAGAGGAAATATTGTCCAAAGGATAAAAACCAGGCTTCTGCCCAGGCTGCCCTCATGTGTGTTTGCTCCAGATGGGGTCATTAATAGGGTCAGTTCCTAGGCCCACTTATTGGAGGGCACTCCAAGGCCTCCCAAATAACATGCGGAGCGGCTGACCAGATTGCCATCATATCTGAAGCGCACTTCTCATCAAGCCGGCTGTCCTTCCGGGAGTCTAAGGAGCCCCCCAGCACCTCCGGGTTCCACCTTCTCGGGTTTCTCCAGGCCCCACCCAGCCCCTGGCTGCATCACCCCCAGTAAGGGAAGTGCTTGCGCCAGCCACGAGAGACGGAAGCGCCGGCGGAAACCCGAGGGAGGGGCTCGCCTCTGTCCGAGGGGCTACCCCCTCTGGCTGACACACCCGGACTCACCGAGGCCAGGGAATACAGGAACATCTCTCCCGCACCCCAGGCCCGGGCAGGCACTATTAGGGCATCAGGAAGGAGGAGCCGGCGCCAGCAGTGCCCGCGCCGCGGCTCCCCAGCGAGACCGGCCGGAAGCCTTGAAGGCAAGACAGCCTCTCAGGCCTCAAGTCTCGGCTCGGCTGGGCAGGCTGCGCCGCCTCTAGGGTCGCGGAGCCAGGCGGACGGGTCGACAGATCGCGGGGCTGTCTCACCAGAGAGCGTCCCAGGAGCTCCGGACTGTGCTCTGCGGGCGGCGACGGGGCGGTCGGGACGCCGGGCCCGGGCCTGAAGGGGGCGCCTCCGGACATATGGGCTCGGGAGTCCCCCGCGGGGCTGGGGAAGAAGGGACCCGGGGCCCGCGGACCAGGCTCACCTCACGGCGGGGTGGCCGGGCCTCCATGTGCCGGAACTTGGACACCTTGAAGCGGCTCATGGCGGCAGGGACCGTGGAGGATGTAGCTTCGAGGACTGGGGCTACCGCCCTCAGGTGCACCGCAAGCAGCAGCGACTCCCGCGGCCTCCGGCTCCACCCGCGGCCCACCGCCCTGGGCTACGCCCCAACACATCCTGGCCAATCGCAGGCCGCTCCGGCCCTCTGAGCCCCGCCTCTGGCACATATTCCTCCGCGCGCGCTCCGCCGGCCCCGCCCCTGAGCCAATCGCAGCTCGGCGCCCCACGAGGCCACGCCCCAATGGTGAAGGGGGAAGCGTGGGTGGGGCGGTCACGTGCTGTGCGCTGTCCGCCCCCGGCCCCTACTTGAGTGCCAGGCGGCTGTGGGCAAGAGTCCCGATTTTAGATTCTGGGATTTGTTCCCAGAGGCTTTCTAGGGTGCGGGGTCGCGCTCTCCCTGAGGAAGAGAGTGCAGGAATGAATTGGCTCCATTTCAGAGACAGGGAACACTGTCACCGAGAGAGGAGCCGCTTTCCATGGCGCACAGGTAGTGAGTGGCCTTGGGGAGTCCGGAGTACAAGCCTGATGCAAATCCCTGTCCGTGGGTTCTCCCCTAAAAGCCTCTGCATCTCACCTACCCTGCTTAGGAATGGTGGGTACGACAGTAGGGTCGGGCCTTCAGCATCCCCTTATTAGGGCATGTCTTGGCTTCAGGCCTTGGGCGTGGTGGGGCAGGACTCCTCAAAGGAAATCAGTGTATTATAAGCAGGTAAACTGAAAGGGCAAAAGATAAAGGCAATGGAGAATCCATTAAACAGTAAATATGTCCAACGGGCGCTGCTTGCTTTCCCAGGGTAACTCAGAAGAAAGGAGCTGGTTCATTCCACCTGGGGCCATTAATTACCTGAGCATTGCTATTAGCTTTGAAAATTGACTCCGTGAGTCTGGAATATGCTTTCTGCTTGAGAACAGACAGAACACCTGCTCAGGCGTGTCTGGAAAAGGGACTTTGATCTGAGGAATGTAAATGAATGGTCGGAAATGCCAGTTGCTGTGAAAATTCCCTTTGCCCAGCCTGCTGCGGACAGCCTCACTGAGGTAGGCTGTACACAGGGTGATACTGAAAGCTTGGTCTGGCATTGGGTGCAGCGAGACCCCAAGGTGCAAGTTCTGTTTTCAGGTCATTGAGGACTAAGAGGCCACTATCTTACTGAGTTAAGAGAAACTTCGATCTCCATAAACTAAAAATAGAATGTCCGTAGAGTTAACTGCAGCCGAGGATTTGGAATTCTAAGCAGTCTGGCAGCCACTCCAGAATGCAGCATTCCCATGACACATATTCTTCAGACTCAAATTCTAGCAGTTTTGGAAAAGGCATCATCGGTGCAGTCTTGAGTTTGCTGTGGTGTTCAGTTGCTGCAGATATTGCTTTTTTAAAAATTGTAGGGGAAGCCTGGATGGCTCAGCAGGTTAAGCACTAGCTTTGCAGCCCTGGGGACCGAGGATTGAATCCCAGCTGCATATGCTGTACTGTGGTGTGCTTCCCATGCAGGAGGCCCCCAGTTCGGTTCTCGTCCCCTAGTTCGGCCCCTGACTGGAGGGGGCATGCCTCCCATGCTGGAGGGCCCCAGCCCAGTTCCTGCCCTGTGCAGCCCCACGCCCACCTGTGGAGTGAAACTATCTGGAAAACTAATGCTGTCAACTATGGAGACTGCTCTGGGCCCTCCCTCTTCTCTCTGTCTCTGTCTATCTCTCTCTGTCAAAAAACAATAAACAAATCTTTAAAAAAAAATAAAACTAATGAAGTTCAATTATGGAAACTGCTCTGGGCCCTCCTCCTCTCTGTCTCTGTCAAAAACAAAATAAATCTTTAAAAAAAATAAAAATTGTAGTAAAAACAACAAAATTTAACATTTTAAAGAGTATACTTCAGTAGTGTTAAGGATATTCACAGTGTT
Organism: Craseonycteris thonglongyai; assembly: GCA_004027555.1. Classification (NCBI taxonomy): domain Eukaryota; kingdom Metazoa; phylum Chordata; class Mammalia; order Chiroptera; family Craseonycteridae; genus Craseonycteris; species Craseonycteris thonglongyai. Next base: position 25,106 of record PVKE010016528.1, on the reverse strand, counting down.
GTGCAACAAATATTTTTTGTAACTCTTTTAAGATTTTATTGTTTTTGACAGAGACAGAGGGAGACAGAATGGAGAGGGGCCAGAGCAGTCTCCATAGTGGTATGTCATCGGTTTTTCGACATGGTTTTGTTCCACACAGGTGGGTGGGGGGTGCGCAGGGTGGGAACTGGGCTGGGGGGTCTCCCACATAGGAAGCACACCCAAGTTTAGCATATGGATCTGCACGGGTCAGGGCTGGGATTCGATCCTTGGTCCCCAGGGCTGCAAAGCAAGCACTCAACCCGCTGAGCCATCCTGGCTCCCCCAACAGATATTCTTTTTTTTTATTTTTATTTTTTTTATTGTTCTTGACACAGAGAGACAGACAGACAGACAGATACAGAAACAGAGACAAGAGACAGAGAGAAGGGGGAGGGCCCAGAACAGTCTCCATAGTTGCACATCATTAGCCTTTCCACAATAATTTCATTCCACAGCTGGGCGCGGGGCTGCACAGGGCAGGAACTGGGCTGGGGTCTCAACCCGGTGAGAACCAAACTGGGGGCACTCCCCAGTTCAGCACATGGGTCCGCACGGGCCAGGGCCAGGATTCGATCCTCGGTCCCCGGGGCTGCAAAGTGAACGCTTAACCCACTGAGCCATACCAGCTTCCCCCAGATATTCTTTTTTTTTTTATCTTTTCACATTTATAGAGAGAAATTATCTTTTTGTCTTCAGTGCATAGTTATTTCTATTTTACTTTTTGACAGATAGAGAGAGAGACAGAGACAGAGACAGTTAGAGAACCGAACTGTGGGAACTCCCCAGTTCAGCATGTGGGTCCTGCCTGGGCCAGAGCCAGGATTCGATCCTCGGTCCTCATGGCCTCAAAGCGAGCGCTCAACCCGCTGAGCCGTCCCGGCTTTCCCCCAGATATTCTTAAGATAGTAAATTTTATGTGCATTTTTCTACAATAAAATTTTTTTTTTTGTTTTGTTTTGTTTTGTTTTGTTTTTATATCTTTTTATATTTATAGAGAGTAATTATTTTGTCTTCAGTGCATATTTATTTCTATTTTACTTTTGACAGATAGAGACAGAGACAGAGACAGAGACAGCTAGAGAACCGAACTGTGGGAACTCCCCAGTTCAGCACGTGGGTCCTGCCTGGGCCGGAGCCGGGATTCGATCCTCGGTCCTCGTGGCCTCAAAGCGAGCGCTCAACCCGCTGAGCCGTCCCGGCTTTCCCCATAAAATTTTTTTATATTATCATTTCTTGGCCTTTTGACTGAGATCAAGTGCAAAAATAAATAAACTCTATACCTATTGCAAAGTTTGTGTAAACCTCCCAAATTTGCCTTGTCACTTCATTTTTGTTTTGTAACCTACCATTGCATCAGATGGGCCTACATGGGCACAGTCAGAAAGTAACAAAGACTTTAGCCCCCAGAGGTAACAAATGGACATGCCATGGGCTAAATCTGGTCTATAGGTATGTTTTAGTTGTTTCACATGGTGTTTTTAAAGATTTATTTTTATTGTTTTTGACAGAGAGAGAGAGAGAGAGAGAGATACAGAGACAGAGACAGAGAGAAGGGGAGGGCCCCGAATAGTCTCCATAGTTGTACATAATTTGTTTTTCCACATAGTTTCATGCCACAGGTGGGCGTGGGGCTGCACAGGGCAGGAACTGGGCCGGGGTCTTCACCCTGGTGAGAACTGAACTGGGGGCACTCCCCAGTTCAGCATATGGGTCCGCACGGGTTGGGGCCAGGATTTGATCCTCGGTCCCCAGGGCTGCAAAGTGAGCGCTTAATCCACTGAGCCATCCCAGCTTCCCCTGGTGTTTTTAAAATTGAGACATTTCCTAAAATTTGGATTTCTGCCCCTCTTGAAAAATGGAAAGATTTGGCAATGGTGGGTCCTAATCCCCACATGGCTAAAATGGGCTGGAGCTGAGAAGCACCTGCCACCTGTAAAGCATGTTTTCCCATTTATTGCAGTCCCACTGGACCCTGTCATCTTATTCAAGGCCAATCCACCTTTATATTTTACCTGCTTGGCCCTGGCATCTGGGTTTATGGCCCCTGACCTCTCCCAGGAGAGAGAGAAGCCATGACCCTGGCTGTGCGGGGTTTATGGCCCCTGACCTCTCCCCTGGTTCAAGGAGGTGTGCCTCACATATGGGAGGCCCCCAGCCCAGCTCCCACTCTGCACAGCCCCTGCCTACCTGTGTGGAATGAAACCATGTTGAAAACTGATGATGTACAGCTGTGGAAGCTCCTCTGGGCCCTCCTCCTTCTCTTTGTCTCTGTCTCTGTTTCTGTCTCTGTCAAAAACAATAAAATAAATCTTAAAAAAAAGAAGAAGAGGGCAAAAACCTGCACAAAAGTATCAAAGAGCTTTAGGATTAGGCTAACCAGATGTACCATTTTTGTTTTAAAGATTTATTTTATTTTTTAAAGATTTATTGTTTGAGAGAAAGAGAGAAAGGGAGACAAAGAGACAGAGAGAAAGGGGAGGACCCAGAGCAGTCTCCATAGTTGTACATCATTAGTTTTGGCATAGTTTCATTCTACACAGGTGGATGTGGGGCTGCATGGGTCAGGACTGGGGGCTTCCTGCATGGGAGATGCACCCCAGTTCATCTATGGGTTTGCACAGGCTGGGGCTGGGATTTGATCCCTGGACCTCAGGGTTGAAAGGCAAGCGTTCATCCTGTTGAACTATCCTGGCATCCCAAGATTTATTTTTTTATTTTTTAAGAGGTGAGAGAGAGAAGCGGGGAGGGCCTAGAGCAGTCTCCATAGTTATACATCATTAGTTGTGACATGGTTTCATTCCACAGGTGAATGTGTGGCCTCATGGACAGGAGCTAAACAGGGACCTCCCACATGGAATGTGAGAACCTTTGCAGCCAAGCCATCCCAGCGGTTAACAGTTGGGCTGCAGTTCAGCATATGGGATTGCATAGGCTGAGGTTGGGAATCGAACCCCAGACCTTGTGATTGCAAGGCAAGCTGAGTCCCATTTCAAACAGTATGCATAGTCAGCCAGTCTCACTGAGCTAAATTCAAGGTGTCAGTAGGCTGACCACACATACCATTTGAAACATGACAGTACCATTGTTTTCTGTTTTAAAATGGCACATCCGGGGAAGCCGGGATGGCTCAGTGGGTTAGGCGCTCGCTTTGCAGCCCCGGGGACCCAGGATCGAATCGGGGACCCAGGATCGAATCCCGGCCCCGGCCCGTGCGGACCCATATGCTGAGCTGGGAGCTCCCCCAGTTCAGTTCTCTCTCTGTCTCTGTATCTCTCTCTGTCAAAAATAAATAAATAAATAAATAATTAAAAAATAAAAAAAAATAAAATGGCACATCTGGGGAAGCCAGGATGGCTCAGCAGGTTAAGCACTCACGTTGCAGCCCTGGGGACTGAGGATCAAATTCTGGGTCTGGCCCTGGCCCGTGTGGACCCATATACTAAATTGTGGTGTACCTCCCATGCTGGAGGCCCCCAGCCCAGTTCTGGCCCTGCTTGGCCTCCACCCACCTGTGTGTGATGAAACCATGTCGAGGGGAAGCTGGGATGGCTCAGAGGGTTGAGCGCTTGCTTTGCAGCCCCAGAGCCTGAGGATCGAATCCCGGCCCTGGCCCATGTTGACCCATATGCTGAACTGGGGTGTGCCCCTAGTTCAGTTCTTGCCAGGGCCTATGCGGGAGGCTCCCGGCCCAGTTCCTGCCCTGCATGGCCCCGCGTCCACCTGTGGAATGAAACTATATGGAAAACTAATGCTGTCAACTGTGGAGACTGCTCTGGGCCCTCCTCCTTCTCTCTGTCTCTGTCTCTTTCTGTCTGTCTCTCTCTCTCTGTCAAAAAACAATAAAAATAAATCTTAAAAAGCAAAAAAAAACATGTCAAAAACTGATGAAGTTCAACTATGGAGACTGCTCTGGGCCTTCCCCCTTCTCTCTGTCTCTGTCAAAAATAATAAAATCAATCTTAAAAAAAATGCCTACTTAGAAGGCATTCTTATTTTAAACTGTGACACCAAAGAAAAGATGTTTCCAATAGGATACTCCCTTAATCTTCTTTGAAGTCAGTGGTTTCCATAAATCAGAATTTTTGCAAGAGAGGGATGGATGAAACCAGCTTCAGTGCCAACAAGAAATTTCTTACATCTAATTATCTGACCCTGAAATGGTTGCTTATTAATTTATACATTGAAAATATTTTTATATGTGTATGCTGCCTTGTTCATTTCAGGAGCTGGAGCAGAAAGGCACATGAAGTTTTCCGCAATAATGCAACAAAATACATTTCAAAAATGTGGAAAAATACTCATTCTCCCCAGGATAACAGTGTACCTTACATTATTATTTTATTGTTTCTCAAACGAAAGTGTACCTATGTGTGTTTTGGGACACTGAAATTTTACTAGACATAGTGGTTTCTTTTGACATTTTACAATGACTTGCAAAATATATTTTTTAAAGATTTACTTTATTATTTTTGACAGAGACAGAGAGAAACAGAAAGAAGGGAGAGGGCCCAGAGCAGTCTCTACAATTGTACATTATCAGTTTTTGACATGGTTTTGTTCCACACAGGTGGATGGGGGGGCTGCACAGGGCGAGAACTGGGCTGGGGGTTTCCCACATGGGAGGCATGCCCCCTTGAGCCAGGGTCCAAACCAAGGGATGAGAACCGAACTGGGGGTCTCCCATATGGGAAGCACACCTCACTTCAACATGTGGGTCCACATGGGCCAGGGCCGGGACTTGACCCTCAGTCCCTGGGGCTACAAAGTGAGTATTCAACCTGCTGAGCCATTCTGGGTTCCCCTAAAAAATATATTTTTTAAAGATTTATTTTATCATTTGAGAGAAGGTGAGAGAGACAAAGAGAAGTGTGGGGAGGGCCAGAGTAGTCTCCACAGTTGCTCATTATCAGTGTTTTGACAATTTCATTCCATGCAGGTGGATGTGGGGCCACATGGGGCAAACCAAACTGGGGGCCTCCCTCATGGGAGGTGAGTACATTCACCACCATCCTGGCATTTACCAGTTGTGTTTTGCAGTTCAGCACATGGGTTTGTACAGGCTGGGGCCAGAACTTGATCCCCAGACTTGCAGTTACAAGGTAAGCACTCAACCTGTTGAGCTATCCCAGCATCCTGCAAAATATTTTAACAGAAACACAAAATGTAAGTTTTTATTTTTAAGATTTATTTTATTGTTTTTGACCCAGAGAGAGAGAGAGAGAGAGAGAGAGAGAGAGAGAGAGAGAGAGAGAGAGAAGGGGGAGGGCCCTGAGCAGTCTCCATAGTTGTACATCATTAGTTTGTGACATAGTTTCATTGCATAGGTGGGCATAGGGCCATGCAGGGTGGGAACTGGGCAGGGGGCCTCCCACATGGGAAGCATGCTTCTGCAAGCCAGGGCCTCTCATATGAGAGGCACGACCCTGGCAGGAACTGAACCAGAGGCCTCCCACATGGAAAGCTTGTCCCTGCGGGAAACCAACTGGGGTGGAAAATACACCCAGTTCAGCATATGGGTCCACACAGGCCAGGGCCTGGACCAAGACTTGATCCTTGGGCCTCAGGGCTGCAATGTGAGTGCTCAACCCTCTGAGCCATCCCAGCTTCCCAAAATGTAACTTTTGTGGTAATAATTCACAACTAAAGGGCAGTTTCATAGAAAAGAGTCATTTCCTAAGATGATATTTTTCACATCAGAGGCTACTGATCACCAGAGAATCGAGAGCTTTCTTCTCAGTATCTGTGATATATATTTTTTCCTTTAAAATAGTTCATTACTCGGGTTTGTGAAACATGGCTTAAGTTAGAGCCTAGTTTGGGCAGAATATTTATCTGTGAGCTGGAGTCACCTGAGGTTGATGTAAAGGGCCTTTTTGGAAATCATAAGCACAGAAAAACCAGACAACTGAGGGGAGGGCACAGTTCAGTCCGTCTCCTTGTTTAGCAGGTAACCACATCCACTGCCAATGTCATATCCAGGAACATGTAGGTTACCCATTTCACATGCCTTGGAATTGTGCCATACTTTCTTGGGGGAAGAAAAGAAATGCTACAACTAGAAAAATTGTGAGCTAGCTTTATTGCCTCTGAAGAGACTGGCAGAGACCCTTATGCCTTCCCTGGAAGGGCTCCTTACATGGGGAGGGGAGCAGCCATCCCATTGTGTAGCCATGGATTTGTACTGTGGGTGGTCTGTGTCTACAGGAAATCATAGACTATACTTAAAACTCCTTATGGGGAAGCCAGGGTGGCTCAGTAGGTTAAGTGCTCACTTTGCAGCCCCAGGGACCAAGGATCGAATCCCGTCCCTGGCCCGTGCAGACCCATATGCTGAACTGGGGTGTGCCCCCAATTCAGTTTTCACCAGGGCGAGACCCCAGCCCAGTTCCTGCCCTGTGCAGCCCCGCGCCTACCTGTGGAATGAAACTATGTGGAAAAACCAAATGATGTACAACTATGGAAACTGTTCTGAGGCCTCCCTCTTCTCTCTCTCTCTCTCTCTCTCTCTCTCTCTCTCTCTCTCTCTCTCTGTTAAAAACAATAAAAAACAAACAAACAAAAAAACTCCTTAATATAGCTCTCACAGTTCTCACTACCTCAGGAGAGGAGAAAGGGCTTAGTGAAATAGTAAAATGAAAAGTGCAGGGGAAGCCGGGATGGCTCAGCGGGTTAAGCGCTCGCTTTGCAGCCCCAGGGTCTGAGGATTGAGTCCCAGCCCCAGCCCATGTGGACCCATAAGCTGAACTGGGGTGTGTTTCCCATGTGGGAGCCCCCTAGTTTGATTCTTGCTGGGGCAAGCTTCGCATGTGGGAGGCCCCCGGTTTGGCCCCCAGCTCGTGGGGCATGCCTCCCATGCGGGAGGCCCCCCACCCATTCCACCCTGCGCAGCCCCCGCCCACCTGTGTAGAACGAAACCGTGTTGAAAACTGATGAGGTACAACTATGGAGACTGCTCTGGGCCCTCCCCCTTCTCTTTGTCTCTGTTTGTCAAAAACAATAAAATAAATATACCTATGTATAAAAAAAGAAAAGTGTAGAGGGGGACATGTGTATGAAACCTGTGTGTGTGCCTTTTGCAAGTAACATTTGTTTCTCCTTAAAGCTAAAGTTGTTGGCTTTAGACTAGAGAATGAGGTGGAAGTAGGGAAGGAGGAGAGAGACACAGGACATATTCTGCCTGGGAATGTGGGTAGGTGTGGCCTGTATGCTCATACTAGTTTTTGCCAAGAAGCCTGGGGAGGGTCCATTAGTAGCCACTATAACCCACTCCATTCCCTTGGGGTTCTCTCTTTCCTAAAAGGAAATATGGGCTCCCCAACAATCAGCCTTCGTGTTATTCCCTAAAACAAGAACATACGTCCACTTTCAATGTGGAGGACTTTTACTGTTAATCACTATGGGGAAATAGATGGGAAAACAAAAATACCGAAAAAAGGAAGTTACAAAGCTGACAGCTTTCATGTTAGTGAGCCCTCCCCTAGTTCCTAACTCACTTTGAGGTGATAAGTGCAAGTCTCCTTTCTTGTTTTCAGCTTTTATTCCTGAAAGTTGTACTTTTCAACAAGCACCTTCCCTCATTCTTTCCCCTTAGGTTTTGAGCTCCCTGTTGGCAAGTAATTTCCTGAATTTTACTTGGTATTGTCTGTGCTTAGCAGAGAGTCCAGCAGGGTAGGACTAACATTGAGTATTTACTATATGCCAAGTACTAATATATGAATGAAGCCTTTACATGGATTATCTCACTCCTCAGATGATCCTTTGAGTTACTGTTATGTTCCCATTTTAGAACAAGGAAACTGAGGCATAGAGAGGTAAAATAAGTTGCTTAAGGACACAAGGCTAGTAAAGTGGCAGAGCTAGAATTCAGTCCCAGGCAGTCTGACTCCAGGGCTCATATTCTGAACCATTGCTGGAAAACATTTAAATATTGGTTGAAGATGTTAACAGAGCTCTTTCATCCACTTCTGACCCCATGACACCCTTTTCCTTGTTCCTCTAAACATTCACTAGCCCAAACTCTCAATTATTCCTCGCATTTGCCTCATAACTGTTTTTCATTGGGCCAGTGGTTTTTAACCTTCTTTGAATCTCAGAACCTGTGGAGAATTTGATTGCTGAAAGCTATTAACATACACACACACAAAATTTTCATGTACAGTGGGGAGAGGGGCAAGGAGCAGATATCATCTTAAACCCATCCATGAATCCCCAGGTTCCATTTCTGTTGTTTGAGGTGGTGGTGGTGTGAGTATGAAGTTGAAACTCCTTTGCAAGACCTACCAGGCCAGGTTTACCATTCTGGCCTCATCTGCAGTCACACACCTTATGTTTAGGGCTTAAGAACAGGGCAAGCACTTTCCATCTCGACATCTGCTTTTGAACTTCTTGCTACCTGGAATACTCTTCCCCTCCACCCTTACCTGACTCATTTTTTCATTATTGGATTGTTACCTCTCTGATGCCTTCCCTGACACCCCAATACCCCAACCTTTGAGAAACTCCTTCACCTGTGTTTCTGTAGAACTGTTTATCCCTGATAACTATCATTGATCACTTTATTTTAATTGCTAAGGAGCCTGTCTCTCCCGATTCATCGCTGTATGTCATTATTACGTGTGTGACACATTGATGCTAGCAATGTTTATTAAACTTGTTTTGGAGGAACTTGGCTCGTACTCTGCGACCGGTAAGTTCACAACAGGTGAACTTAGAGAAGACTAACACGCTTAGGAAAGACCTGAGCTATCAAAGTCCACAGCGTAGGGTATCGAGCTTGAGGACACAATCTGGGAGTAGGGTAGACTTCTGCTGCAAAACAACGCTTGCGCAGACACCAGATGAGTAACATTTGTTCGAGAAAATGTAAGGGTCAGGAGGAAGGAAGCGCGCACTGCACGCCGGGATCTGCGCGAATGACGGCCGCATTGCACGCCGGGATTTGTAGTCTCGCTCTTTGCTGGGCCCCTTCAAACCGGTTACATTCAGCTACATTCAACCACAGCTACAAGGCGCGGTCGTGATCATCTAGCATATAATTAAGAGGTTCTCCAGAGCAAGTATACCTAGTAGCACTCTTCAAAGCGAACCTCATTTCGGTGTTTGTTACCAAAAACGCACATTAGTTGCAGCTGCGCGTGCGCAAAACTTTGTACTCCTGCGTGCGCGCGCAGCGAACCCCGCCTCCAGATGCGCCTGGGTTGCGCGCGCACGTTGTCCTCTCAGGGCCTTCTAGAGCCGGGTGGCGCAGGCGCAGTGTCCCCGGGCCAAGATGGCGGCGCGGTGCTCCACGCGCTGGTTGCTGGTGGCTGTGGGGACCCCTCGGCTGCCAGCTGCAGCAGGGAGAGGAGCCCAGCCGTCCAGGACAGGCGTGGTGGGGGCGTCGCTGGGTCGCATGCTGAGTGTTACTGTCTTCTCGCCTTCCCTGGGAGCTTACGGCCCCCGGGCGTCGCTGACATTGAGACCCTGTGTCAGTCTCACAGGTGAGGGTAGGCTCCAGCACCTGAGTGGAACCTCTAAGGCCTGGAAGAGAGTGACTCTCCTTGCTCCAGCTAGCGAGGGTTAACCGGGTTTGAGGGTGTATTCCATCATGTATGTGGATTGGGGAGACGGGTAGGCAGAGAGGCCCAAGTAGCTAACTACTCAGAAGCAGTGAATGAAGGAGAGTAGCATGGAGACCCCGGAGGTAGGGGTAAAGCGTAGGCCGTGAACCTTCACCTCGTCAACATTTCTGGAGGTGTCTTTCCAGGCTGTTGCTGCTCCCTTCTATTCCCTTATCTTCCTTCCACCTTTTAGCCTCTAGCGGAAGTGGAGAGGTAACTGCCATTGAGTGAGCACCTGCTTTTATGCTAGGCACTTTATGCCTCATCTCACTTGATGGTAACAACAACCCTGGAAGGTGGGAGTTGTCATCCCCATTTTAAAGAATGGGAAACTGAGCTTCCAGTAGAGGAATTGACCTGCTCCAAGGTCATAGTTACATAAGAGTTGTCCCAAACCCAGAGCTGTACTTTCATAACTTACACTCTTTCCACTAAATGATTTAAATCAAAAGGTACACTTAATGGTCTCTTTTAGAAGTCCGTAAGTTGGTAATTATAATAAAAACACAGACATTTATTGAGCATTTACTATGTGCCAAGCATGGATCATTTCCACGTGATAAACACTTCATTTTTATAGATAAACTGAGGCTTAGATGTATGTTAAACTTGTAGAACATTGCAAAGCTAAAAAGTGGTAGAGCCTTGATTCATAACTTGCAGCTTTCTTAATACCCTGGGTGATAGTGAATTAATATTTACTTATTAAGCCTTTTGGTTCTTACCTATGATAGTTTCTCATGCAATATGTTGGATGACTTCTGTTACAGTGAGAGAAGGGAGGGGGAATCATTGGATAACCAACTATGTGTCTGAATTGTGCTAGTTTGTTTTTGTCCCCTAGAATTTGGACAAATGATATGTAATCTATATGTAAAATATCTGTAACCTTACAAAGATGATTAGTTAAAGGGTCCTGACAAGGTAATTTACACAAGATAATTTTCTATTAGGGTTTTGTAATGCTGTCATTAAATTATCAGTAGTTGTGATTATTCTGGGTTATACATTGAGCAAAATCTCTTCCACCAGTGTGTGACTTGAATGAATTACGTGATCCCTTTGAGCCTCTCTTTCCTTAACTGAAAATTTATTTAGTCACAGGTATTTATTGAGGGCTTGTCATATGCTAACCACTGTTCTAGGTACTCGGAATACAAGATTGGATGTGGTTTTGGTTGTGTGACCCATTTTTAAAAAAAAAAATTTTTTTTAATTAATTTTTATTTTTGACAGAGAGAGAGAGAGATACAGAGACAGAGAGAGGACTAAACTGGGGGAGCTCCCAGTTCAGCATATGGTTCCGCACGGGCCAGGGCCAGGATTCGATCCCCGGTCGACGGCGCCGCAAAGCGAGCACTCAACCCACCGAGCCATCCCAGCCTCCCCATGACCCATTTTTTTAATTTATTTTTATTTTTTTTAAATTCTGTTCTGCCACCTGTATTTACTCATGAATGGAGCAGTAGTCTGCCCAGGTTTCCCCTGGATTATTTGGAGTGATGTCATTCAGTATTTCTCAGTCTCAGCAAAAGTTGTCATTTTTAGGTTTTACTAACATTTTCTTTTCTTTTTTAAGTTTTATTTTATTGTTTTTGACAGAGACAGACAGAGAGAAGGGGAGGGCCCAGAGCAGTCTCCGTAGTTTAACTTCATTAGTTTTCAGCATGGTTTCATTCCACACAGGTGGGTGGGGCCTCCAGCATGGGAGGCACGCCCCCTTGAGCTTGGGGTCAAAGTGGGGTGGCTAGAACCGAACTGGGGGCCTTCCGCATGGGAAGCACACCGCAGTTCAGCACATGGGTTCACATGGGCCAGGGCCTGGATTCAATCCTCTGTCCATGGGGCTGCAAAGCGAGCGCTCAACCCACTGAGCCATCCCGGCTTCCCTTACTAACATTTTCTAATGTTGGGCTAAATATATTTATGTTACATTTGTGCAAGTTGGGGAGCATTTTTAATAATAGTGTGTGTGAGAGAGAGACAGACAGACAGACTAACAAGCAAGCACTAAGTACTAATCCTTGTATGTGGTAATTTTTAAGGAACTGCAGTTAGCTATCCTTGTTCCTCCCTTAGCCCATAATGGGCGTGTTTTGTATCAAGTGAGAGATGGCATCCTTCAAGGGTACACTCTGATGTCTCATCTAAAGTTATCAACTCAGCTCCCAAACATTTTTCTGTGATCTCATCTCAAATCAAGTAGTTCAATTAGATGACATAATAAAAACAGTGTAAATTCTACTTTTCTTCCAAGGGCAAAAAGGAGGCAGTTGTTTGACTGGATTGGCCATCCTTGGAAAGACTTGGAGGCTGATCCTATTTTGGGTTATTCTAAAAAGGGCAAGACATTTATTGATCATACCTTGGAGAACTCTTTTAATTATTGCTAATCAATTAGAAAGTCATCAAATTTGTAATAGTTAAATATGATTTCTCTTTACCCACATAATTCTATTCCAGGTTCATGATACTGAAGTTGCAGCTGCCAGAGCATTTGCCACTACCAGCTTTGGCCTTATAGGTTGGAAGCGGTGGGCAGCAGAGGCTGGAAGGGGCTAGCGTAACAGCTCATTGAGTGAAGAGGGGATTGAGTGCAGGAGCCCTAGGAAACTGGCTCCAGTGTTTTTCTCAAATCTGACCAAAGAAAGACAACAGTGATCTAGCTCCTACTGCTTCCACACTCTTGCTTTTCATATTCCAAGAAGTCTAAGGTGTTACAACAATAAACAAGTATCCAAGATACTGAAAATACAGATTTTCTTCCTGGTTCTGATTTTAATCATTCTGACCATTCCTACTTGGATGTGCTCAACACTGTGGTTGTCTTTTTTGCTCAGATTCATTTTAAATAATCTCTCAAATCTTAATTGATTTTGTTTGTTTGTGGTGTTTTTCTTTTTTGAGAGCGCTTCCTCATGTAAACGGGATCACTTCCCTGTTTACCACTTAGAGTGGTTTTCTAACTTTAGGTCTTAAGCAAACAGGGCAAGCACTTTCCGTCTCCAGACAACTAATTTTGCTAAGATCCAGACTCCTTAGCATAGCTCAGAGGCCCTTCTGCTTATTCCTAGGCCCCTTTAATCGTATTCTCTGACCACCCTTCTACTATCACCACAACCATCATGTACACACACAGAGTCTCTAGTCTAGTTACATCATAGTATCTACAGTCCTTCTAAATCCACAAGTTCCTTACACACATGTGCATAGATACACAGTCTCTGGTTACATCATAGTACCTGCAGGACTGAATCACTCCCTCCAAACTAAAGGTGATCATATGATTTGGCAACCAAATTGGGGACTTTTGAAAGTGAAAGAGGATGCTGTTGCAAATAACATCAGGACTACAAGTGTAAATCTGGATGGCTTCAAATCCCTCCTTGCCCTAGCTAATTTCTACAGTTTTAACAGCATGTGCCTTAGAAGACCTTCTCTAAACTTCTTATAGTGGGTTGCCAGTGGTTGTCAATTGGGGGTGATTTTACATTCAGTAATGTCTAGAGACGTTTTTTAGTTGCTGACTTGGGGGTAGGGAGAGGGTGCTACTGGCAACTATAATAGTTGGCCAATGGTGTTGCAAAACATCCTATTATACAGACTAGGTATATTAGTTTGCTATGGCCACCATAACAAAGTACCGCATGGACTGAGTGGCTTAAACATAAATTTATTTTCTTTTTATTCTGGTTCTGGAGCTTAAAAATTCAAGATCAATGTTTTGTTGAGAATGTTTCAAAGACCCTATATCCAAATACAGTCACCTTCCGAGGTGCTAAGGATTAGGACTTCAACATGAATTGGGGGCGGGGGGGGGGGGGGCGATGACACAAAATTTAGCCCATAACAATAGGACAGCACCAGCCCCATTGCTCCACTCTATGAGAGGAAACTGATCCCTTTGTCCACAGTACAGAGATTGAGAAACCCTGGTTTGGTGACTCTCGTGTATTCTCACTCTGCGTGTGTGCTAATCTCTTCATGCTGCCTCCCACACTCCCATGCCAGATTGCTAGACTCCTTGAGAGCATTGGCTTTGACTTTTATTCATCTTATATCCTGGGTGCCTAATATATTGTAAGATCTTGAATACATAAATGTAAGCTCCGGTGGTTTGCTGTTGTATCCCCAGCACGGAGCCTAGTGCCTGGTAGATGCTCAGCAAGTATATCCTGAATGAATAACTACTAAATATTTGTATTTGCTTAATAAATGAATAGTGAATACAGAAGCTTCTACTTTACCCTCCAACGTTTGGCTTAGAAATCTGGAACTGCCTCATGCTCCTTACTCTTTTCTTGACCCTTCTGTCTCTTCTACTTTAACTTGGCCCCTTTTCCCGTAAGCTCACCGTCCCCATCTTCCAGTTATCACAGGGTGGGTTGGGGTTAGGAGGCAGAACTCGAGGTTGTAGAGTAGCTCCCTCAGCTTTAATATATTTTTATTTATTTATTTATTTATTTATTTTTGACAGAGAGAGAGAGAGAGAGAGAGAGAGAGAGAGAACTGAACTGGGGGAGCTCCCCAGTTCAGCACATGGGTTCACAGGGGCCAGGGCCAGGATTCAATCCTCGGTCCCGGAGCTGCAAAGTGAGCGCTTAACCCACTGAGCCACCCCGGCTTCCCCCTCCCTCAGCTTTACTTTGTGAATACAAACTAGTCCAAGTTAGTACTCTGCGTCATCACAAAGGGCAGTTGAATAGATGTGCCTATTGGCCTTTCCACCTAGCTGCTGATGCAAAAGGTCTGCAAGGAGGCAGGGCCTGTGTCTGCCTGCCATGTGCTTTTGATTCCTTTATGTTGTCTACTCTGCAGTAAACAGAGGTTGTGGCACAGGGCCTTTTAACCCTGTGTCTATATATGTATTGTTTTTAGGGAAAGGGGTTAATGCTTTTATCAGATTCATTTGAGAGATGTGTGATTCAAGACTGAAAACCATTTACACAGTGGGTCTCAAACTTGAGCATGTGACAGAATCATCACCTGGAGGGCTTGTTAAACAAGGCTTGCTCTACCCGACCTATAGAGTTTCTGATTCAGGTCTGGGGTAGGATCTAAAAATTTGTATTTCCAACAAACTGATAATGCTGCTGATTTGGGGACCATGTTTTGAGAACCACTCTGTAAGCAGATACCCAAGGTTACATGGTAGAGGAAAAGAATGTGGGGAGTTGTTAAATGTTAAGTGAGACAAAGCATATGAAAATACCTTGCCAGGTGCTCAGGCAGTGTAACGGGAGCTAAGTCCCTTTTCAGTCATCTCCAGATACAGCTTCCATCTGTTATGGTTCCTTTGGTGGTTAAATAAGGTTATAGTGGTAGTGTAATCCAGCAGGATTAGCCTCACCCAGTTTTATTGACATTGTTTTATATTCTTAAAGAGCAGTCTTAGCCATTTCTTTTTTTTTTTAAGATTTATTTTTATTGTTTTTGACAGAGAGAGACAGAGACAGAAGGGGGGAGGGCCCAGAGCATTCTCCACAGTTGGCACGCAGATGTCCTCAAACTTTTTAAATGGGGCCAGTTCACTGTCCCTCAGACCGTTGGAGGGCCGGACTGTGGGCCCTGGACAAGTCGGCTGCTAAGCAGGACAGGCAGCGGCGGCAAAAACACCCGGTGGGCCGGATAAATCTTTTCAGCGGGCCTCATGTGGCCCACAGGCCGTAGTTTGAGGACCCCTGGTTGACAGCATTAGTTTTCCATATAGTTTCACTCCACAGGTGGGCGCGGGGCTGTGCAGGGCAGGAACTGGGCCAGGAGCCTCCCACATAGGCCCTGCAAGAACTGAACTGGGGGCACACCCCAGTTCAGCATATGGGTCCGCCTGGGTTGGGGTCAGGATTCGATCCTCAGTCTCCGGTGCTGCAAAGTGAGCGCTTAACCCGCTGAGCTATCCCAGCTTCCCCAGTCTTAGCCATTTCTGAAGTGCACTGAGTTTGGTCACCATTGGTTTTGGAGGAGAACAGGCCCGAAAGCCGTGACTTATTTTGTTCTTCACAGGTATAACCTGGCTGATTGTTTACTTACAATTTCCTTTTGGTGAGCATATTCCCAGAGTGATTTTCTTTTTTCCTTTTTTCTTTTTTAGGAATAAAAAGATACCCTTTTGTTTGTACTGCCTCTTTCCACACGAGCTCCCCTTTGGCCAAAGAAGATTATTACCAGATATTAGGAGTGCCCCGAAATGCCAGCCAGAAAGAAATCAAGAAAGCCTATTACCAGGTCTGTATGGAAGCTAGATTTTAGAGACAAGATTGTAGAAGGAATGCTATTGCTCTAGTCTGATCCTGATTAGTGCAATGTATATACCTGTACTTACAGGACAGGTTGCTGACAGTATAGAATAATATGATAAAGATGGGCTTTACTGGACTGTGTTTCTCAGTGCATGGTGCTGTATTGGTTAATGCTTTAGATAAAAGGGGAGAGTCAGAACCAAAGATTAAAAAAATATT
Organism: Craseonycteris thonglongyai; assembly: GCA_004027555.1. Lineage (NCBI taxonomy): Eukaryota > Metazoa > Chordata > Mammalia > Chiroptera > Craseonycteridae > Craseonycteris > Craseonycteris thonglongyai. Next base: position 9,028 of record PVKE010016528.1, on the reverse strand, counting down.
TTTCACAGCTGTTTTTGTACTTGAATTTATTCTGCACCTTCTGAATCCGTAGGCGTGCTGGTTTAAGTTTTAGGTAGTTATTCTTTACATTCAGAAAAAAGTTTATGGACTTAGAGTTATTTCTTAACTCAGAAAGTATGAATTTCCCATTGTCATATCCCACAAAGTATTAGGGCTGATTAGTAAAGTGGCATGTGACTTATCTAGACCAATGGTTTCCAGAGTTTTGCTCTGGTAACAAAATTAAAATTAAGAATGGGAGCACCTGTGTAGGCTTGCCAGCTTTTGTATTTTTCCTAATATAGATGTTAAAAATAACAAGTACAGTTTACTAATGTTGTTTGATAAAAGAAAGAGCATCTTAACACCATAAAGATAGGAAAGCCATAATATCAGGATAAAGAAGAGATGTTTAAATTAAACACAAAAGTAAATTACCTTTGAAAAATTTAAAAGGGTCTTGAGTTTTTCTTTTTTTTCTTTATGGGTGAGCAAAAACTTTGTCTAAGCCCAGTATTTGTGAACCAACTACTGGTCAAGACCAGACCTAATAGCTTATGGCTTATATGGCTACTTTTTTCCTCTTACTTTTTTAAAAGTACAATTCACTGATTTTTAGTGTATTCAGAGCTGTACAGTAATCACCACAATCAATTTTAGAACATTTTTAATACCTCAGAAAGAAACCCCATACCATTAGTGCTTGTCCCATTCTCTTTTTTCTTCTGCCCTTGCAATTGCAGACCTGTTTTCTCTCTCTATGTATTTGCCTATTCTAGACATTTCATAGAAATGAAGTCATACAATATATGGCCTTTAGTGGGCTGTCTTCTTTCACTTCAGCGTAACATTTTCAAGGTTCATCCATGTTAGTTTGTATTAGTACTTCATTTCTTTTAATGATCCGATAACATTCCATTGCATGGATATGCTACATTTTATTTATCTGTTCATCAGCTTATGGATATTTGGATTGTTTCCACTTTTTTGGTTATTATGAATAGCGCTATTGTAAACATCCGTGTATTAATATGTTTTGTGTAGACTTATGTTTTCATTTCTCTTGGGTATATACATACACTTAGGAGTAGAATTGCTGGCCCAAATGATAACTCTGTGCTTAACCTTTAAGGAACTGCCAGACTATTCCAGAGGGTCTGTACCATTTTATATTACTACCCGCAGTGTGTGAGGCTTCCAGTTTCTCCATATCATGACCAACACTTATCTTTTTTTTTTTTTAAGATTTATTTTACTGTTTTTGACAGAGAGAGAGACAGAGACTGAGAAAGACAAAGAGAAGGGGGAGGGCCCAGAGCAGTCGCCACAGCCACATGCCACCAGCTCCCGACATAGTCTCACTCCACACAGGTGGGCCAGGGGCCGCACAGGGTAGGAACTTGCCAGGGGCCTCCTGCATGGGAGGCACGCTCCCACAAGCTAGGGGCTGAACCAGGGGCCTCCCACATGGGAAGCTCGCCCCAGCAAGAACTGAACTGGGGGCCACACCTCAGTGTAGCATATGGGTCTGCATGGGCCAGGGCTAGGATCCAGTCCTCAGACCCAGGGCTACAAAGTGAGCACCATTGCCCATATTTTGTTATTTTTTATTAGTGGGTTGTAATGAACAAAGGCATGGGTATAGGAACCAGAGATCCTGCCTTTGGAGGAATGAATAGCATGTCTTTTTTTTTTGAGCTGGAGGGCAAGATACCTGATGCAAGGGTAGCAGAAGATTGAAAAAATGGATGCAGGGGCCAAATTAATGGGGCATTTGAGGCCCTTAGCAAGTGCTAGAGACTTAGAGTAGGAAACCATTCAAGTTTATAGTTGTAGAAAATTTTAAATTAGCCTTTATGGAACAATTACGGGGTCAGAATCCTCATGGCAAGAGGCTTGGCGAGGTTATGACACACAACCAAGGCCACACAGCCAATATGTGGCATACATGAGACTAAAATACAGGTCTTTCTGACTGTTAAAGTCAACTCTTTGCCTTGTGCTGATCTTGTGAGTGTTCTAGTGTATCTTATCTCGGTGCTTGGGACCAGCCATAAATATAGCTTGCCTTGGCATTAGAACCAATCTTGCCTTGTAACCCACTGTGATCTCCTGGCCATGCTTGAGACTTCCCCCCAACCCCTTTCAGGGCTTAACATACAGCCTCTAACATGCTTCCATATGTGAGTATGAGGACCATCATCTCCAGAAGCAGATTAAGCAGCCATCTGCTGGCAGTGACAAAGCCCGACGGCCTCCCAAATGACCATCAGCTTTAGGATTCTGTGCACCTCCTTGCCCTCACGTAAGAAACCTGTGGGTAGTTCAGGCTTGGGAAGCTCAGTAGCCACAGCAAGCATGTGAACACCTACAAAGCACACAGTCCTGCTCAGTGCAGCCAGAAAAGAACCTTTGTTTTAGAGCTGTTCAGCACACCTGTGTGCTCTGGACAGCCAAGTGAGATTTTGTTTTGTTTTTTAATGTGTAAATATATGTTTTGAATAGATAATATATTCTTGTTCAGAATTTAAAAAGTAAAAAGGAGTATGCAAAGAAAAGTCTTCATCTTCCTATTCATTCACTTCTCTCATGTAGCAATCAGTTTTACCAGTTTATTGTATATTCTTCCAAAAATAATTTATACAGCAGATACATCTGCTTAGCTATCCAGTTATTTTCCTCTCTTTTTACATAGATAATGGTGTACCAGAAACACTATTTTGCATTAAAAAAAAAATTTTTTTTTAAAGATTTATTTTTATTGTTTTTTGACAGAGAGAGAGACAGTCAGACAGTGACCGAGAGAATGGGGAGAGCCCAGAGTAGTCTCCATAGTTGACAGCATTAGTTTTTCATATAGTTTCACTTCACAGGTGGGTGTGGGGCTGCTCAGGGAAGGAACTGGGCCGGGAGCCTCCCACATAGGCCCCAGTAAGGACTGAACTGGGGGCACACCCCAGTTCAGCATATGGGTTCACATGGGCCAGGGCAGGGATTCGATCCTCGGGCTCTGGGGCTGCAAAGCGAGCACTTAACTCACTGAGCCATCCCAGCTTCCCCTATTTTGCATTTTTTACAAAGGTTCCAAAGTTCTAAAGAATTAGTTGTTATTTTTGGTAGAAATTTATTGTGGTTAAAAAATGTGAATATACCTCAGATTTGAAGAGATGGTTTGTTTTAATGTCTTAAACCTTGTTTTAAGAATTGCTATGTTGTAAAGTCATAAAGCTATGACTGCTATAAAGGAGGTCAGATTGTGACTGATATTTGGGGTTCAGTTTTAGTAATAATCTTGTGTCATAGTAATTTGCCATTTCTTTCCATAGCTTGCCAAGAAATATCACCCAGATACAAATAAGGATGATCCCAAAGCCAAGGAGAAGTTTTCCCAGCTGGCAGAAGCCTATGAGGTAACGCAACCCACCAGTGTGTCATGTCATCCAGTCACTCATTCAGTTGCATGTGTGCATCAGAGTATGCTGCACAGGGTGACCTGACATGTCATAAGGTCTAATGTGAAGTCTATGTCCCCATACCAGATCACCTCTTTGAAGGAAAAAAAAAAAAAAGGAATCCTAGGTCTCATGTTAGATTTATCTTGGAATCTCAGTGAAAAACAGGACCCAATAATCTGTATTAATGGAGCTCCCCAGGTCATTTGGACTTGTAGCCAGGTCTGAGATTAATTCCATGTCTATTTGATCATCCCTGTCCCTCCTACTTAGGCAGGGATATTTGGTAGGGATGGTGGGTCTTATAAAAGTAGAAGACCATCACTGTCTTGGAGTAATTTAAAAGGTAACCAAAGGGACGGAACATACATGAAACAACTGCTGACCATCCCAGAGTTATATGGACCTTCTTATCACTTTGGCTATGCTAAAGACGTTCAAGATATAATATAAGACATCATATATCTGCTCTGTGTGTGCACATTCCCCTATAACCATTTGAGAGTAAGTCGTAGACCAGGGGTGTCCAGCCTTTTGGCTTCCCTGGGCCACAATGGAAAATTATCTTGGGCCACACATAAAATATACTAACGATAGCTGAGGAGCTAAAAAAAAAAAATTGCAAAAATATCTCATGTTTTAAGAAAGTTTACAAATTTGTATTGGGCTGCGTTCAAAGCTGTCCTGGGCTGCAGGTGACTTGTGGGCTGCAGGTTGGTCAAGCTTGTCATAGACATATCTCTTTACTCCTAAGTAGTTCTGTTTGTGTTTTCTAAGAACAAGAACATTATTTTGCATTAACTACAGTACAATTATCAAATCAGAACATTTAATGTTGATACAGTACCATAATCTGTACTTGGTGTATCTGTGTCCCTGAGCCTGGGGAGACCTGGGAGCACCTGACTGCTATGCTTTTCTTGGTAGGTGCTGAGTGATGAAGTGAAGAGGAAGCAATATGATGCCTATGGCTCTGCTGGCTTTGATCCTGGGGCTAGAGACTCCAGGCAGAGCTACTGGAGGGGAGGTCCCTCTGTTGACCCAGAGGAGCTCTTCAGGAAGATCTTTGGGGAATTCTCATCATCTTCTTTTGGGGATTTCCAGGGTGTATTCAGTCAGCCTCAGGAGGTAAGCCCCTTGTTTTGAAGAACCATTCAAATTTAACTGCTACATGCGATGCAAACAGATTTTATCAATTTCTGTTTCTCAAAGAAAAAGAAAAAGCAGCCATTTTGATAGAAAATAATTCCAATATTTGAAAAATTATAAAAGTAACGTGTAGATCCATTTTGACTTTTGTCTTATAATTGCTTAACCAGGTAGTACCTAAGGCTCTCAGAGTCCATTATTAGGATGTATTTTAATCTAGAGCAGCTGCATTACTCTAGGAGAGCTCAATCTAGTAGAGAGACACCAAATCCTACCTCTTTCATATTTATGCCCTAATAAGACATTATTAAGACATTTTCAGAGTTGAGGAGAGAAGGGAATGTTTTTGTTTTAAGCCAGGGTGTCCAATCTTTTGTCTTCCCTGGGCCACATTGGAAGAAGGATTATCTTGGGCCACATATAAAATACACTAACACTAATGATAGCTGATGAACTAAAAAAAAAAAAAATTTTGAGAAAACATCACATAATGTTTTTTTGTTGTTAAATGTATTGGGATGAAATTAATTGATAACAATTACATTGTTTCCAGGTGCACAATTTCACACATCACATAATGTTTTAAGAAAGTTTATGAATTTGTGTTGGGCCACATTCAAAGCTGTTCTGGGCTGCATGTGGCCCATGGACCACGGACGAATTTTTAAGCTATGATTGTGGATCATTTGAGCTATTTGTAAAGACTGTACAAATATTATCCATGAATAGTTTGTTGAACAATACATTTTCACCTAAATTAAAACAAACATTACCTCTTAAAAATTCTGAGGAATAGGGAAGAATCAGTAAAGTGAGTCCCATCCATTCTTACTTAGCAGAATACAGGTAAAGCTATTCAGAAGTTAAGTACCGGGCGGTGGGGAAGATGAATAGGTAGAGCACAGAGGAATTTTAGGGCAGTGAAAAGACTATGTATGATTTGATAATGACATACACATGTCATTATACATTTGTCTAGACCCAGAGTATGTGCAACCCAAGAGTGAATGAGCCTTGATATATAAACTGTGGGCTTTGGGTGATTATGATGTGTCAGTGTAGGTTCATCCTTGATTAAAAATGTATCACTCTGGTGAGTGTTATGTACATGATAATGGGAGAGGATGTACATAGGTGGGGACAGGAGATATATGGGAAATTTCTGTACCTCTTAATTTTGTTATAAACCAAAACTGCTCTAAAAACTAGTCTTTAGAAGTAAAGTAACTGCAAACTGCTTGCAAGCGCCCTCCCTTTGAGAAATATGACACGCCATCCCTTGATTTTTCTAGTACATCATGGATTTGACATTCAATCAAGCTGCCAAGGGTGTCAACAAGGAGTTCATTGTGAATATCACTGATACCTGTGAGCGATGTGATGGCAAGGGGAATGAGCCCGGCACCAAGGTTCAGCACTGCCACTACTGCGGTGGCTCTGGCATGGTAAGAGCGAGTCAGAGCCCCCGGTCTTCCCAAGGGAGTCCCACGTCTTGCCCACGCACACTTCTTTCTACTATTCCTTTTTTCTGTGCTCGTATGGATATTTTTTCATCAGTATCTAGGGCTTTGGAAGTTCCTAATTAGGTGGTACTATTTTATTGAAAACCATCTGTATTTTTCCAGGAGTGCTCTTAGTCAGCAATACAGACAAAGTGAAAAAAAAACTGCTTTCTTCTCTGAAAATGCACTTTGGGATAATTTGGTAATTTGAAACCAGCTATGGATTGTTGGGGGACACTTACATTTCTTTTTGGTAACTTGGTGATAGAATTCAGACTTATAGAATAGTATAAAGAACCACTCCCTTATTTCTTTTACTCAGTTTCACCAATTGTTAACATTTGGTCCTATTTGCTTTGTCATTTTTGGTGTGCTCATTGCCTCCTTTTCCCCTTCCCTGTATGTATTCTCTGTATGCGCATGTGTATGCTTTCCCCTATTTGAGAGTAAGTTGCAGGCTTTCTATTTCTTTATTCCTACATACAGTATTTAACAATGTGTGTTTTCTAAGAACAAGAACATTATTTTTATTGTTAAATTTATTGGGGTGACTTTGATTGATAACAATTACATTGTTTCCAGGTGTACAGTTCTACATTACATTGTCTATACATTATGTGTATACCACCCAGAATCAGCTGTTTCCATAACCATATATTTGATGCCCCCTCCCTACTCCCCCTCAAGAACATTCTTTTACATAACCACAGTACAGTGGTTTGTTTTTTGTTTTTTTTAATGTTTTAATTTAATATTGATACAGTATTATTATCTGTACTTACTCAAATTTATTCAGTTGTCCTTATAATGTCCTTCCCCCACCCCCCACCCCCCGAACCAGGATTCATTCTGGGATCTTATGTAGTATTTGCTTGTCATATCTTTTGTCTCCTTTAATCTGAAACAGTTTCTCAGCCTTTTCTTTTTCTTCTATGACCTTGACATTTTTTAGAATTACAAACCAGCTATTTTGTAGGATTTCCTTCATTTTGGGTTCATGCCTCAGAGGGATAGTGCCCTTTTTTAGTGGATCATGTTAAGAGTCACGAGGTGTCAGGTTGTCCCATTAGTGATGTTACATTTGATCGTCATCAGTTTAGTTAAGGTCGTGTCCACCGAGTTTCTTCATCTACTATAGTTTTTTTTCCCTTTGAATTAATAACAAAGTTGTGATGAGCTTGTACTCCTCTAGAGGGCACTCTTGGAGAGGCTGAGGATTCCTGTGGCCACTATTTCTGAGTTAAGTTGCTGCCAGTTTACAGATAATTTAAATTTTTTTTTTTTTATCAGTTGTTCCTAAGGTCCTTTCTCCAAGATATTTATATAATTTTTTTTTTACATTTCTGAAGTGAACATTGAAGTAAGATTGTAAAGCTGAAGTGTATTTCTCTCAAAATGTAATGTTTGAGACTGTGAAAAAATATGTGCCACACACTTGCTAAAGGATTAGTATTTCTAATATGTGAAGGGCTCCTTCAGAATAATGAGAAAAAGATAACAGCTTATTAGAAAAACTAGTCAAGATGAACAGACGAAGAAATGCAAGTGACCAGTAAACATTTCTCACTAGCAGGGAAATACAAATGGAAATAAGAGTATGTCTTTGGTTCATTCCCTCCAGATTGGCATACAGTTCATGCTGATAAGTCTGTATGATACAGGTGTTCATGTACCCTCATGGTAGATGTGGAAACCACCCTGGCTTTTGGGAGTGGAAGCTGCAGTAGCTATTAAAACTTTACACGTGCATCTGTCTCTCTGTGGGATTGTATCCTCTAGATCACACTTGTAAAAGCACACGTAGAGGGTATCCCTTGCAGCCTGTATAGAAGTAAAGGACTAGACAGTCTTGGTGAACATCAGAAGTTATCAGAAAAATTGTGGTGCATCCATGTAATGGAAAACTACACTGATGAGAAATGCTTTCTGAGGTCATTAAATTATAAAAACAAAAAGAAAGCTGAAGAACCATGTGCATTCAGGTATTTTTTTAATCAATTGTTCCTTGACTTATTGACACCTTGTAATGCATGTAGATGGTTTGAAATATGTCTGTATAAGGTAGGACACAGACCGTCACAATACCTGTGCCTCTAAGGAAGGTTCTTGGAATAATTAGGGGTTAGAGATGGAGGGAGACACTTAACTTTTCACTGTACCTCCAGTTTTAATTTAGAATTTTGTACCTTGTACACATACTAGCTTTTCAAATAAGTATAACATGAAAAATTTTAAATATAATTATTTGTCCCAGCAATTTCACTCTTGGGAATTTGTCTTACAAAAAATAAAGGTATCAGAATGGTAGAGATTATTTTTCTACAGCATTGAAACATAAACATTAAAATGGAAAATGAAATCTATGTATTGGCCTGGAAGAATGTTCATGATGTATCATTAAGATGGAAAGAAAAGCAAGTTGCATGGCAATATGTATAATAATCTCTCTAACATTTTCACATTTAAAAAAAAAAAGACTTTTTTGTGGAGAGAGTGAGTTGTGGAAAGAATACCTTGAACTATGAACTTTATAGAATTGGTTACCTTGGAAGTCAAGGTGGGGAGATTAATAATTTTTTCCTTTATATATCTCTGTCCTTTAATTTGCTACAACAGTGTATCTGTTCATTTTTTTTTAATCCAAAGACATTAGGTTAAATAAAATGCCAAATGAGGAGTGATGGAGGTGGCCATAAATCTAAGGCTCCATCAGCTCTGGGAGGGACTGGAGAGGTTTCTGAACAATTGGAGTGGGGAGTTAATATAGGGGGGAATTAGGAGGAGGAGCTTGAGCAGCACCAGTGCCTATAAGAGGAGCTGCTGGCCTTAATGCTGTGTATGCTGGGGGCTGAGGACAGTGGCAGAGGACCCTGTGGGGTAAGTTGGTAAACCTGTCCAGCTCTTTCTTCCCATGTGGCCCTAAGG
>PVKE010016527.1:0-31900 GCA_004027555.1 Craseonycteris thonglongyai | reverse complement strand
TCCGGTGACAAGTGTAACACATAAGTCAAAATGTATTGTCTGGGTGGGCGGAGATCACAGTGTCAGGCTGTCAGAATTCTAGGAATTTATGACCTTGGCAAATTCCCAGAATGCATTAAACTATTGCTAGAAAGTTTTGTCTTCTACAATCGCTTCAAAGTCCATGGTACACGGAATTCCACCCCAGACATTGCGAGCCATCGACGATCGACCAAAATTGGCCCCACCCAAGACATTGCGAGCAATTGAAGATCGACCAAAATTGGCCTCACGATTGACCGGTCGACTGCCATTGACTTGTTGGCCACCCCTGCTATATAACATCGTCTGTGCATTGCATTATGTGCTCACCACTCAGAATCAGCTTTCCCTCCAACACTATATATTTGATACCCCCTCCCACCTCCCCCCAACCCTGGCTCACCCACCTTCCCCTTTACGCTCAGATAACAACCAAACTATTGACTGTGTCCAATGAGTTTTTTGCTTATTTGTTTTTGTTTTTTTAATTTTTAAGATTTATTTTAATGTGTGATAGAAGAGAGAGAGAGAGAGAGGGAAAGAGAGAGAGAGAGAACAAATCAGGGCGGGCTCCGATCCGTCTCCATAGTTTACATTATTAGTTGTAACATACCGGTAGTTTCATTCTATACAAATGGATGTGGGGCTGTGTAGGGTGGGAACAGAACCAGGGGCCTCCTGCATTGGAGGTAAGAAACTTCACCACCATCTCAGCTGTTACCAGTTGTGCCATAGTTCAGCATATGGGTTTGCATGGGCTGGAACAGGGATTCAATCCCCTGACCTCACGGTTGCAAGGCAAGTGCTCAACCTGTTGAGCTATCCCAGCATCCCCAGACCAATATTCTTATAACTTAATTTTTCTGCATTAAACTTCTGCTACAAGGGGCATTGGATTGAAGGGGAGCAGGTCCAGAGGTGTACGATCTGATGGCAATCTCTTTTTCTTCTTTAGTGGCTCTGGCCCCTTGGTACTAGTGAGCACCTGGAAGCCTAGAGTAGTGGATATATCAGTGGTCCATGTCATTTTTTGGATGCTGTTGGACAAGTCTATGACAGGATCACCTGGTTGTTTGGAAAATATGGCAGGATAGTGGAACTGAAGTTCCTGCTTGTCTATGAGTGGAGAGAAGAATTTCTGCTGCTTTTGAGGAACTCAATTGTACTCTCATCCAACTCTTTATATTCTAAATTTTAGGAAGTATTAATGGTTATATAAGGTTTTTATGCTAATCAGTATAACAAATATCCCAAACGATGTCTTTCTATTATCCAGAGCTACAGATCCAACTGAGTCATTCTCTGACTTGACCACAGGTGCAGAAAGTAACCCCAATTCTACTTTCCCAGTTGATATTTACTTTGGGTCAAATGCTTCAGAAAAAACCAGTCATTTATTTGGGACATATCTCTCTGTCCCGCTGGAGTTAACAACTAGAAGACATGTAACTTTTGGAGAGAGATCCAGCATATCCCTGACCTATGCTTGATTTATCCTCTCCTGGGACTAGCTCCGTTGGTGGAAATACGATGAGCACCAATTTCCTTCTGACATCATCCTCTGTAACTCTAGGTGCTGATGTTCCAGAACTGACTCTAAGCCAACCCCAACCCATGTGATAACCAAAAGCACAGTCTCAAAGGAACCTGTGCCCACCACAAGGATAGATTTTAGTCTATCTGTCCTTCCATCCATTGCTCTGACTAACATTCCAACAACTATAGCAGTTATGATTTTGACTTGTTCGTCTCCTTTTGTAAAGGCAGAAATGACAGAGAAGAGTAGCTCATTCCCAATGCTCTCCCTAAGGACATAGGCACAACACAATGGGAGCCAGTCATGGTGAAACCATCTCTTTTAGAACTCTCAACTAGACAGAGTGTTCAAGCCCTATGAACTTCTCCATTTATATCACAGCCTCAGCTTTCCAATTGTCACCTGAGACATACACTAGGGAAGAAGAAGGAACCTTCAAGGATGCTTCAGTAACAGGAGCTCCCCCTGAGGCCTTAGTTTCTAGCTAAGAAACTAAAGCCACCTCTTCTAGCTTTATTCCCATTTTTTAATTATTAAATTTATTGGGGTGGCATTGATTGGTAACAATTACATTGTTTCCAGGTGTACAATTCTACTATACATGGCATTATGTGCTCACCACCCAGAATCAGCTCTTTCCATCACCATATATTTGATTCCCCCTCCATACTCCCCTCTTCAGCTCTCCCGCCCATCTCCCCTGTTATCCTTTATCACCATTTTTAGGACCATTCCCAAGGAAGAAAAACCATGAACACCATTCAACCAACAAAGGCCACCATAGGATACTCTGGGATCATATCCATTGGTGGATCAATAACTACTTCTGTCCCCATCACTTGAACAAGCTCAGTTACAGCTGCCTACACCAACTCACTGGTAAAACATACCTTTACTAGAAATATCTTCTGCAAAAGAAACACTGTTACCCCAGGCAGCATCTCTTGGCCAATCTCTGCATCCAAGCTCCATGGTGGGCCTGTGACCATGACTACAACCAGGAACATGGTATCACCAGCAGTTCAGACACCTGAATACATGACACATACAACAAATATATATAAAACCAGCACTTTTGTCCAGTCATCTATCAAAGGACACTTTGGTTGTTTCCACAACTTGGCCACTGTGAACAGTGATAACTGGATAAAGATGTTACACAGTGGAATACTACTCAGCAATAAGAAAAGATGAAATACAGCCATTTGTGAAAACATGGATGGACCTTGAGATCATCTTATTAAGCAAAACAAGTAAAACTGAAAACATCAAGAAACATATGACTTCATTTATAGGTGGAATATAAAACTGAAAGTAACAAAGAAACAAAAACTCATGGACACCATCAATAGTTTAATGCTTACCTGAGAGTAAGGAGGGGAGAGAGCATTAAATATATGGTGATGAAAAGAGAACTGACTCTGGGTGATGAGCAGCACATAATGCAACACATAGACAATGTAATGTTTAACTGTACACCTGGAATCATGTAAGTTTTACCAACTAATGTCACCCCAATAAATTGAACAATTAAAAAAATAAAATTAAAAATAATACCAGTACTTTTGGGTCTAAGATCAATAGTGCTTTAGTTACTGCTAAAGACAGGGGGGCTTCCACTGGTTTTGAGAAGATTAGAAAAATATTGGCACACAGAAATATAGGAGCAGCTGTAACGCCACCTTTGCTTATTTCCACAGGGCATTATGAACATACAAGTGCAGCAGCAGAGACAAGTATGTCTCTATCTACTTCACAGCCTGGCCAATCCACCATGAGCTTCACCGGTGCCTCAGAAGGAAGATCTTTCTCTACACTGGTGATATCTCTGTCAGAGGAGCAAAAGATTAATAACTTCATCACAAAAGCTGCCTCGTCACCTGGGATTCCATCTGAGTCTTCATCTTCTAGAGTGACTAGTTGGGGTGGCTATAAAGTTCCCACTCCAGTTGTCACAGACAAAAGGCAGTGGGGGACAAGCTCACCTCCTATAACAATGCCTAGCCTAGAGAAGAGTTTCAGCACCCAGGACAGTGCCCAGGCATTAGGGTCTATCATAGCTGCCCCACGGACTGTCACAGACACGGCTGCCAGTTTACTTGTTACAGGTTTGCCCATGGCCAATTCTATAAGAAAGACACATTCTTCTTTAGCAGTGATTACTGCATCAGGCTCTACCCAACACCCTAAAACTTTCACTGAAACCCCTGTGAGCACTCCACCATCCCCTTACTCAGCTAGAGTCACTGAGGTCAGCACAAGTGTGAGAACTTTGAGTCCAGTGGACACAACTACATCTTATCCCATCACAACTCCTTTGGATGATCAGCAAATGGCCACCTCATTACCCAAGATTTCAGGTATAAATCAGACTCCCCAAATCCCTGAACTAACAGCACTTTATGCTTCTATTACTTCTTCTGAGAAGCCAGACAGACACACTGACATAAATGACCCCATTCCCACTTCTATTCCTGAACTTGCCTCTAGCTTGAACGTGACAACTAGAGAATATTTATCATCAGCAACTATCACCAGTTCAGTGACTCAGAGAGGCACAGGTTCCCAGGAACTCATGTTGGAGCCTGAAACTAGCCCATCCATCTCAATACAGGAATCGTCAGTCCCAGTAATAATGACCCCTCCTGAAGTGACTCTAACTATAAGCACAAGTTCCAAGGGATATAGCCTGAAGGCTCCTACAATAGGGATGACAGCTTCACCCATTTCCAGGACTGAGACACAAACAGCCTCCGTGACACCAATGACCACTGAGACGAAAGGAGTCTTTGCCAGCTCATTGGAGTTCAGTACTGGAGCTGACCTTGTGAAAACCACAGCTCTGGTGGGAGAGAGCACAGATACTGTGGACAGCTCATCTCCAGCTTGGAGTAACACCTCCATAGAAACCCTGACTGATTCCAAAACCATCCCAAGCACCATGGGCACAGAGGAAATTCATCCTTCCACAAATGCAGTGGTATCCACTGTGTGGGCCACACGTTCTGAAGCTGAACTACATTCTGTCCCTACTCACTCAGAATCACACCAGGTCACACTGCCTGTGGTTATTGCCTTAACCATGGAAGCCATCAACACGGGCTCTGCAACTTCTGCTTTCCCTAAGTCTGCAAGGACTGAGGCCAAGTCTGTTTCCTTAGAGACTCATGGACTGAGGGAGAACAGTACTCAGGATTCCAGCAAAGCCTCAGATACAATCATGGTCTTGTCCCAAGTGTCCAGTGCTGAAGTCACCAGGGCTGAGGTCACTTCCTCTGACAGAATATCTAGCCCAGACTTTACCCACTCAGTGGGTGGCACTGACATTTCTGTAGGATCCAACATCAACCATTTTACCTCCTCTCCCACGGCAGATTCTTCACACATGACTTTAACCACATCAAATCCATCTAGGGCTACAACAGAGAGTACTCTCACTTGGGGCACCACAACCACAGCTTCTTGGGAAAGGACACCCTCTACTGAGACTCAGGACTTTCCACTGTCAGAGATGATCTCTCCTATGAGCAAAGGTCTAGAGGCCCCGTCACAGATGAGACTTTCCTTTGAAGGAGAAACCACATTTCTCTCTCTCCTGATGCCTGTCCTAAGCTCAACCTCAGCTTCTTCTGTTTCCTCCAAAGCAGAGAAATCTAGAGTCCCCAGTGCTCTGTCTGCCTCAGGACTGACATTCTCATCAGCCACAAACATTCAATCCCAGGAAACTGCAGCTTCACGAGGTACTGGCGCCCCAGAAGATTCCTCCTGGTACCCGAGCTCTGCCACAGAAGAGGGTAAGACCTCTGAGACGGACAGTGCCACACCAGAGGCCAGGCCATCAAAGACTATAGCTATCAAAGACAGCACCCCAAATGTAAAGCCCAGCTCAGCTCCAGTTCCTGAAAACTCCATTCCATTTACAAGTAAGAGTCTAAGTCCTCACTTCCTTTGCTTTGGGGCTCTGAGGTTTGGTACATAGAATTGAATGAGGAGAAGGGAGAAGGCATTCTGAGACTCCCCTTTTTGTTTCTACATATCTGGTAGGATCATTCTACTCTCTCTATGTAACTAGTGACACATACAGGGTCCAAATTCAGTTCCTTTAGTCGATCTCCTTCCCAGGTATAAAGTATGCATGATAATATTTATAAAAGAATGATAAAAAAAGAATGAAGTGAGTAATCAAGATATATTATTTGCATACTCGTATGTTAACTAATATGATATAATTCATGATGTTATCATGATTTTATTTCTTTTTTTAAGATTTATTTTTATTGTTTTTTGACAGAGAGAGACAGAGAGAGACAGAGAGAAGGGGGAGGGCCCAGAGCAGTCTCCATAGTTGACAGCATTAGTTTTCCATATAGTTTCACTCCACAGGTGGGCGCGGGGCTGCGCAGGGCAGGAACTGGGCCGGGAGCTTCCCGCATAGGCCCCAGCAAGAACCGAACTGGAGGCACACTGCAGTTCAGCATGTGGGTCCGCTTAGACGGGGGCCAGGATTTTATCCTTGGGCTCCAGGGCTGAAAAGTGAGCACTTAATCCACTGAGCCATCCCAGCTTCCTTGATTTTACTTCTAACAGAGAACTCAAATAAATATTGGAATGAAAAATTAACCAATGGTGAGTTCACATATTACGAGTGGAGATAGAATATTACCAAATGTAGTATTGCAGACCAATAAATTTATCAGTCCCACCATTACCAATAAGTTATCCAATAATTATGACCCATCTTATGGGTTTGGTTTGATGCCGACAAGAGAATTATTCCCTACAATATGTCTTCTCAAATACAGATGAGGACATTGTTGAGCCAGTGTCTCAGGGGAGAATTTCTCATAGACACACATCATGAGGAATGATAGGATGACACTTTCATCCCTTTTCCTTCAGGTCTTGAGAGGTCTGTGGCAACTGCCACCACAGAACTGAGTGAGGGGCTACATGTAGGCACCACGTGGTCAGTGGGTGACCTCGCGTCTCTGGTGACTGTCATCAATCTGGGTATGTATGATCATCTGTGTACACTATGCTTGAGTCTTTTATCCTGGTCTCTGGAGTAAAATAATTGATTGCCCAAGTCCTAGGTTCTGGAGAATAATCATAACTTCCTGCTATTGTACCCAGAGGTTATTGATAATAATTTTTAGGGAGATTTATTGACTTCTGATATGAAATGCTTCAACTTAGTAATTTATATGTCCAAGAACCAATCACTTAGGCCTTAGGGACAGATAGACATCTAATCAGCTAATTATGAAGGTCCTTCCTAAATCAGACATCCCTACTAAGGTTAGGGATTTTCATGAACAGGGAAAGGCAAGCCTGGGATGTCACAGCTTTATTCTATGGGATAACTCATTGCTGAGATGATTACAATGTAAGGTGAAAATTTATCACCCACTGTTAGGGCTCTTAATGCATGGCACACAATTGAGAGGAGATGTTCATTTGAGGTGCTTAGGTTGATGAATATAGCTGTCCTGATTCCTGAAAGCAGTCATTTGTCATGTCCTTTTGTTCTACAAGATGCAGTGGTTCTATCCTTTCTGGGTGAGAGAGATGAAAGAATATAAAAATATGATGGCTGTCCAGAAAGTATCCAGCCATGTAGTATGAAAAATAGAGACATTTATGGCTGGATTTTTTTTCTGGACAGTTCTTGTATACAGGAATATGCCTGGATCTACCTCTTCCCATAACCTGTTAAAACCAAGCCACAAAGCTACTTTTCAATTAGGCTCACAGTTCTGAGGTTTAGGGGAGAAAGGCAGATATCAGATTGAAATAGGTTGATTAAAACAAGGAGGAAATATGGGGCAAAAGGAGGGAAATTTTTTCTTTGTTCCTGGGTGGAGTCATTACCCTCCACTAAGACATGAGATGTGGTACAGAGGTCCACATGCAGGCCACACTGATATACAAACTTAGGTGCCAAAATGAGCTCTATAAGTATAGACCAAGTTTATATGCCTAGCATTAGATGCAGGGCTGGATCATATGATTTCGGCCACCTACAGAGGTAGAGAGTATGTCCAATTGATTTGTAATAAGGGAGGAAGGCAAGGCAAAACCTGAAGAAACCCCATTTTCACCTCCTTGCCAATTTCCTAACCGAAGAGCTGTTTCAGTCATAGGACTGGCCACCAGAAGCCCAAGAGTGTCTGAAGATACCATAAACCCAACCCTGCAGGAGCCCAGCAGCAGCCATGAGACCAGAACCACTGTGCAAACTTCTCTTAGGGAAACTCTAACCAAGACTGCTTCACTGGAGGCCACAATGGGACCAGCCACACTTCAGTCCGTGGCCACAGGGAGTGGCAGCCCCAGACTCACTCATCTGCTCACAAGAACCATGGTGCCAGTGAAATCCTCTACAGAGACGTCGGTAGCTACAAATAGGATCTCACATTCCCCATCTCCAGAGGAGGCTTGGGTCAGCATATACTCTGGGACACCAGAAGGGATCAGCCAGTCAGGAGGAACAATGTCCTCCCTCCTCTCAGAGTCAACTCCTACAGGCCCCCCAGGGAATGTTCAGAAAGTCAGTCCAGTTCTGACTCCTAAGACAACTGAAATGGACTTGTTCACATGGCTTGGCTCCACTGGGGGGACCACAGTGGACACACATGTCCCTTTAAGCATATCTTCCACTGGCCTTCAAGACTCTGCAACAAGTGTAGTTATAATCCCCAAGGGAACCACAATCCCAGTGACAGATAAGTCTGAACTTAGAACCACGACATGGGGCAGCACCTCAGTCATTCCTTCCAGTGCCCTGACTGAACAGCACACGCGTGGACCTGTGGGTGAGGCTTATTCATCTGCTAGCCCGCGGTCAGAGCATACATCCAGAAGGGACCTGACACTGAGTACCTCCTCTCTGCACACAGACACCTCTAGAGCCCCCATTACTCCTACAGTACCTTGGACTTCTGGTAAATCAGATGGCTCAGCCACTATGAGCCTCATCAGTGTGACAAGAGAGAAATCAGCTTCCTACCCTTTAGTGGGTCCCAAGTCCGAGTCCCTCTCAGGATTGCAGACCACTGCCACTACATCTCCACCCAGGGCCCTTTCTGTGACACCATCTTTTACAGGACTAACAAGTAACAGTAGGGCCCTCCCTCTGGAGGTCATCACCTCTAGCCCCAGGGGAATAAGGTCAGCTATAATGCCTAGCCCAGAGAGGAGGGTCTGTACCACAGATAGCGCCCACACAATGGGGACTTCTTCGCAGACCGTCACAGAAACAGCTGCCCACTTACCTGTTACTGGTTTGCCCAAAGTCAGTTCTACAGGGAGGACACATTCTTCCTCAGCATTGGCCACTGCCCCAGGCTCTACTCATCATTCTTCAGCTCCCACTGGAACTAGTCTGGCCACCCTACTCTCCTCATATTCACATGAGATCACTGAGGTTAACACAAGACTGGAAACATTAAGTCCAGGGGACACAACTATATCTGCTCCCACTGCACCTTTTTTTGTTGTCCAGGGGGTGAGCATCTCATTCCCTGAGATTTCAGGTACAAACTTGATTCCTCAGAGCCACCAAATAACTGAACTCCCAATTTCCATTGTTTTTCCTGAGAAGCCAAGCATGCAGACTGATGTAACTTTCTCCCCTCCCACTTTTATGCCTGATGTGTCCACCTCAGACTTGGCTACTAGAAGTTCTGTGTCTTCAGCATCTGTAACAGATTCAGTTCATGTGAGAGCCACAAGATCCCAAGAACTCACTTTGGGGCCCAGTGATAGCTCATCCATTTTACTGCTGCCATCCCCCACAGGGGCCATGACAGGTGGGGTCACATTGCCTCAAACAGTCAGTAGCACTGAAGTATCTGTCACAGAAAATCTTATGCTCACCAGCAGAGAGCCAGAGCAGACTTCCATGCTGTCTCCCACCATGAATCTAACAACTTCAAGACAGAAGTCCACAGGCACAGTTACTGTTCTTGGAGAGACCACACCCACAGTGGGAGCTGAAACCCTCAATTCAAGTGCTCAGGGGCAGAGTCTAAAGGCTCCTCTATCAAAGATGACAGATTCATCCATCTCTACCAGTGAGGTACAGACAACCTTGACCACACTACTGACCACGGAGATGACATCAACTTCTTCCATCTCACTAGGGACCATCATTGAGCTCACTCAGTTTTCTAGACCACAGAAGACCACAGATCTTATGGGCACAAACCTGGAACCTGGAACCAGTACACCTCCAATTTTGATTAACAGCTCACATGATCGATTGGCCACTTCCAAGGCCACCATAGACATAGAGACAAATCCTTCAGCAGATGTAGCACTGACAACTCATTGTGATATGTGTGTTGGCTCTGGGCCACCTCCCTCTGCTTCTACACACTCGAAGTCTCCCAAGACCTTCTCTTCAGTGGTTACTGCCTCCACTGTGAAGACCACTACGTCTCCATCATTATCCATTTATCCTGTGTCTACCAGAACTTGGGAAGAACCTGCTTCCACTCTAACTTCCAGACTGAGAGAAACCGGTAATCTCAAGGATACCAGCTCAGCCACAGACAGAAATGCTGTGCTTTCTCAAGTGTCCAGTGCCACTACTACTCAGGTCACTAGGACTGAGTTCACTTCTTCTGACAGAATATTTAGCCCAAGTCCTACTCCACCCTTGGGTACACCTAATATGTCCAAAGGAACCAGTACTAACTCCTCTCCCATAATAGAATCTTCACATATTACCTTGACCACACCATCAGGTCCCTCTAGGGCCATTGCCAGGGGTGTACTTACTCTGAATAAAACAACCCTAGCTTCCCCAAAATGGACAGCAGTGGCTTTGACTCAGAACTTTCCACGCTCGGAGGTGACCACTCCTGTGAGAAGAGGTGCAGAGACTCCGTCAGGGAGAAGCCCTTCCTCTGAAGCAGAATCCAGATTTCTGTCTTCCCTGGTGTTTTCCCCTAGCTCAATTTCACCTTCTTCTAGTTTCTCTGAAGCAAAGGAACCCAGAGTCCTCACTTCACCTCCTCCTGCCTTAAGACTGACACCATCCACATCACCCACAAACATTCAATCCCAGAAAACCACAGCTTTCTCAGGCACTGGTTTCTCAGATTTGTCCTGGTCCCTGAGCACTAATACAGGAGAGGACGGGACCCTGGAGATGACCTCTGTGAACATCACCCCATCTGTGGCTGGGAATGAACCACCCAAGGCTACCCCATCTGACATAGCTGAGAGTATAGTCACCAAGAAGAGCTTCCCTGATGAAGAGTCCAGATCTGCTTCAGTCCCTGACAAATCCATTCCATTTACAAGTAAGAACCAACTGTTCTTGAATTCCTTTGCCCTGGGGTTCTGAGCTTTGGTAAGTCTGATTAAATGAGAGAAGAGATAATTGTTATTGGGAATCTGTTTTCTGCTTCTATTTTTTTCCATTAGGGTCTTTCTATTTTCTCTTAGAATCTGCTAGTACTTCTAATAGCAAGGAACCCAAACTCAGTACCTTTTAGTCAGAATCTACCTTTCTCTATCCCAGATATGAATATACAAAATAGTAGTTAAAAGGACATGTTGAAGTAAAAATAGCAATTCTTTTTAAAATAATTAATTTTTTATTTTTAGTTATAAATTAGTTGAAATACAATATTGTATTTCAGTTGTACAACACAGTGATTCATCATTTATGTATCTTACAAAATGAGCACTACAATAAGTCTAGTAAGCATCCATTGCTGTTTATTCATTATTGTGATATTATTTCCTATGCTATATTTGACATCCCCATGACTTATTTTACAAACTGGAAGTTTGTACTTCTTAATCCCCTTCCCATTTTCTGCCCAATCCTAACTCCTTTCCTCTCTGGCACCACCAGTTTGTTCTCTGTATTTATGTATTCGTTTTGTTTGTTCATTTATTTTGTTTTTAAAATTCCACATACAAGTGAAATATAATAGGTTGTTTGTCTTTTTCTGTCTGACTTAATTCTATTTAATATAATACCCTTTATTTCCATTTAAGTTGTTGCAAATGGCAAGATTTCAGTCTTTTTTTTATGGCCAGGTAATATTCCATTGTATACATGTACCACATCTTCTTTATCTACTTATCTATCGATGGACACCCAAGTTGTTTTCATATCTTGTCTCTTCAACAATCCTGCAATGAACATAGAGGGGGTATAGATCTTTTTTATAATTATTTATTTTTTCAGTTACATTTGACATTCAATATTATTTTATGTTAGTTTCAGGTATATAGTATAGTGGTTATATTAATACCTTTATATAATTTATGCAGTGATCTCCTCAATTAATCTAGTATCCACCTGACACTATACATAGTTGATGTAACATTTAAGACTATACTCCCTATGCTGTTCTTTACATCCCAGTGACTATTTTATAACTATCAATTTGTATTTCTTAATCCATTTACTTTTTTCACCCAGCTCCCCTCTAGCAGCTATATCTTTTCAAATTAGTGTTTTTTGTTTTCTTTAAATACATACCGAGAAGTGGAATTGCTGGGTCACAAGGTAGTTCTGTTTTTAATTTCTGAGGAAACTCCATACTGTTTTCTATTGTGGCTGCACCAATTCATAGTCCTATCAACAGTTCATGAGGGTTTCCTTTTCTGTACATTTTTGCCAGCACCTATTATTTGTTGTCTCTTTGATGATAGTCATTCTAATGGGGCTGAAGTAATATCTCATTGTAGTTTAATTTGCATTTCCCAGATGCTGAGTATCTTTTCATATGTCTATTGACCAGTTGTATGTTCTCTTTAGAGAAATGTCTCTTCAGGTCCCCTACTCATTTTTTATTTTATTTTATTTATTTTTTATTTATTTTTTATTTTTTTTTTATCTTTTTTCACATTTATAGAGAGAAATTATCTTTTTGTCTTCAGTGCATAGTTATTTCTATTTTACTTTTTGACAGATAGAGAGAGAGATAGAGACAAAGACAGTTAGAGAACCAAACTGTGGGAACTCCCCAGTTCAGCACGTGGGTCCTGCCTGGGCCGGAGCCGGGATTCGATCCTCGGTCCTCATGGCCTCAAAGCGAGCGCTCAACCCGCTGAGCCGTCCCGGCTTTCCCCTCATTTTTTATTTTTTAAAATTTCTCCTGCTCATTTTGAATTGGATTATTGGTTTATTTGTTAGGTTTTGAGTTGTATGAGTTCCTTATATATTTTGGATATTAACCCCTTATCAGATGTATCATTAGCAAATATCTTCTCTTAATTCAGTAGGGTGCATTTTTGTCTTGATGGTATCCTTCACTGTGAAATAAATAAATAAATAAATAAACAAATAAATAAATACAAGCAAACAAACAAACAAACAAATAAATACAATTCTTGATTGCTAATTTTGTTAGTTACATGCTTTAACTATTATAACATCTGTCTAGAGTTCAGCTGAACTGGAGTCAGAGCACTGAGCTGCTGGGTGTTGGAGTAGTTGATTAAAACAACAAACCAAAATTGAAAATAACAGTCAAGCCCTTAATCACTTACTGTGATAGTATAAGGTAAAATGGAAGAAAGCACCCACTTCTCTTTGTTCTGTTTCCCCATGTAATGGCATGTATCCCAAGGACCAAATGGATTAGCATAGGTGTGAGGGTTGCCTCCCTGTTGAGGGGGCTTTGAACAACAGTCTCATGATATTTTATGGATCCAAGAGTCAGGAGGAGAAGATGGAAGGCTAGAACTGAGTCAGAGTGGGGAAAACCTGTCCTAAAGTTTTCCCTCTCCTCCCCCTGATGAATCAGGAAAGCTCAGCAGAATCGCATGTGAAATACTCCAGATAAATAGACTTAGGAATGAAGTATCCTGGACTGGGAATGCAAATATACACATGAGAAAGACTGGTCAAGAAGGGCCCAAGTCCTCAACTGCAGCTCCCTTGAGTGAATGCAATGTATTGGCTGTTCACCAAGTCAGGTGTGGGTAAAACTGATGGCCTCTTTGAAGCTCATATCCTTGAGGTAATCCCTATGATTGTGTCTGAAAATTACACATAGGTTTTTAACCAGAAGTTAGACTCCTCTATAACTCAACAATATTGTGTCATTAAACTCATTTTAGATATATTTTAAATGAGTAAAAGTATAGTAGAGTGATGAAGACCTTACTGGTTCTAAGAAGACAGCATCTCAAAAATTCATATGCTTGAGACCAACCAAATTAGCAGTCCCCACAATCAACAAACAGCTTTATATTCCTCATGCCCATCATGAGGGTTTGATGTAATTATTCTTTAATTAAATCTTTAAATGCCAAATATTCTTTAAATGCCCTCCCAGAGACAAGTGAGGACATTGATAAGCCAATGTTTAGTAAGAATGTTTCATGTAGACCCGTATTCTGAGGGAATGGAAGGGTAAAACCTCCATCCCCTTTTCCTTCAGGGACTGATGAGTCAAGGGAGCTGAGTCAAGGAGAACATGGAGGCATCACTTGGTCAACCAGTAACCCCATATCTCTTGTGACTGAAACTAGCCTGGGTAAGTATGAACATCATCTCTATTTCCTTGAAGTCTGTCTCATTTGGGTCATTTCTCCTCATTTCTGGGGTCAAAAGTTGGGTTGTTTAAGGAAGTAAAATAACTAGGCTTGAAATTGTTTTCTTTGACTTCTTGCCACTCTTCTCTGAGAATGTTGATTATTTTTCCTAGAGATTTTTTAACTGAACACTTTTATTACTTCATCTTAGTAATGTGTATGATTAGTATCTATTCAATTCATCAGGAGAAAATGCCATAGAGTCAGTTCTTTCTACACCTTTTCTTGCCCCACAGTGAAAGGTCTTCCTAAATCAGAGATTGTTACTGAAATCTTGTGTTCATAAGGAGGACACAGACAGACTTATGATGACACAGGTTCCTTTTACTACATTAATAGAAGGATGTCATGATCTTTGGCTATGCCAAGTTGGTTAGAATAATGTTAAAAAGTAGTCCCCCGAAGTAATGCCCTTAGAGGATTGAGCTCTCCTCACCCCCATGGCAGTTAGATGTTCTTTTCCACAGGAAAGGAAAAAGATTCAGAGAGGGACTTTAATTTGAAAGGTAATGAAGTTAAAAAAAAAAAAAAGAATAATCTCTCAACCACCCCTTGCCACCCACTCATCCTCTTCCTTCTCAAATATAATCCTTAAGTGGCTTTGCATTGAACTAAGATTTGGGAGATCTAGAAGAGGCTGGAAGTTGTCAGCTGAAACTGGTTCAGTAAAGGCAGCAAAGCCAGGTTTATTACATCATACTTTGTACAAAGAGCCCTTATATAAGGCTTGGGGGAGACTGAGCTCCAAGGGACAGTTTCTTCTTAGGAAACAAAATGTGTCAAAGCTCTTACCCAACTAGATCCTTTGGGATGGTCAGTAAGTCCCCTGGTGTCCAGAGGCTTGAAGTGAGGCATGGAAGGGTTAATATTTTCTTTTCTGGGGAAGGAGGAAATCACATGAATTGAGATACCAGGAGGAAATGAGTGATGCTATCAACCAGAAAGACTCATCTTCTTTACCATTTGCATATCTCCTGCCAATTCACTTTCTAATCAGGAAAGTCCACAAGAAGCCCAGAAATGACTATAGCTCTCAAAGTCGTGAGCTCCAAGGAGCCCAGCACTAGCTCAGAGACTAGGTACACTGTGGAAAATTCTTGGGAGACTTCAACAGTGTCTGTCCCCTTGGAGACCAAGGTGGGATCAGTCACCCAGCAGTCCACAGCCATAATGAGTGACAGCATCAGCCTTCCTCACCTGTCCATAGGAGTCATGGCATCAGAGAAGTCAACAACAGAAGGGATAGCGACTACAGAAATGGCATTACTCTCCCCATCTCCATTTGAGGCTTCAATCAACCCCTATTCTGGGACTCTAGAAGGGACCAGCAAGTCTATGGGCACAGTGTCCTCTGGCTCCCTAGAGTCAACTCTTAAAGGGACCATAGGGGCTGGTCAACAGAGCAGCCCTGCTCTTGTTACAAAGACAACTGGAATGAATTTCTCCTTTGGCTCCACTGAAGGGACCACAATGGACACACATGTCTCTCTGAGCACATCTTTCACTTTCCTTGAAGATGCTATGGCCACCCTGACAACCCAGAAGGCAACCACAAGCTCAGTGGCAGATAAATTCGAATTTATAACCAAGACGGGTCAGTACCACAGCCATTCCTTCCACTTTCCTGAGTAAAAGGACAATGACAACTGAACAAGCAAGTATATCTGCAGCTGAGGCTTATTCAGCTGCTAGCCCATTGTCAGACCACATAGCTGGGAGAGACCTGACACTTGGTGCCTCCCTTGAGGCCAAAGACACATAAAATATGACACCCATAAAACAAAACACATTAGCATCTCTGACCTCTGAAAGCCAAGCCATGACCAGACTCACCAATACCTCAGGAGAAAAAATGAGCTCTTCACCATCTGTCTCATTCTCGTCAATGGATTCTAAAAGTGTGGGGGCCATCTCAAATGTAGTGATGAGTCATGTGGTCTCTACATCTGAGCAACTGTCACAGACCTTACCTGCTGCAGGAGTGAGCATCATGGATGCTATTAATACCACAGCCCTTACTTCAGGTGTTACCACAACCATTACCACCGTGGGAACCAACTCATTCCTGACTACCATGCCCAACCCAGAGGAGAGTGTGAGCACCATGGGAAGCCTCCTGACTACAGAGAACAGCACATCTGCCATAGACTATCCTCCTGCCTGGTCATCCACAACCACATCTGCCCCAACAGCAGGCCCTTGTACTGTCACAGACAAGGCTTCAATCTTGAAAGTCACAGGTTCTCCTGAAGCAACTTATGCGATGGGTACAACTTCATCCTTAGCATCAAGCACTGACTCTGGCTCTGTATCTACTTCCCATGGCCTTGTGACTATCATCGAAACTAGCCTAGCCACTCCTTCTTCCCATACGTCAGCTGAAAAGACAGAGGCTAGCACAAGTAGAACATTGAGTCCTTCAAACACATTCATATCTATAACCATCTCAACTTCTTCTGATATTAAAAGGATAAGCACCTCAGTTCCTGACATTTTAAACACAAGTCAGAGTCCCAGTAGAATAGAAACAGAAACCCTGCCTGTTTCAATGGCTTCTACTGACCATCCAAATACAAAGACTGACACAAATATTGTCCTACCCACTCTTCTGCCTGATTCTATGTCCACTCTTGATTGGGCCACTGGAAGGTCTGTGTCATCAGCCACAATCACTACCTTAGCTCCTCAGCAGGGCACAACAAATCCAGAAATCCCTTTGGAGAACAGGGTCAGCCCAACTACCTCACAGCTGCCATTTTCTATAGGGGACACAAGTGGGGTCACACCTGTTACAATGGTAAGTAGCTCTAGAGTAATTTTATCAGGGAGGCCAGATTCTTGCCACAACTGTAGGGCATGTGTCCAGACCAGAAGCAACAACTCTAGATGTGAATTCTTACACAGTAAGAGCTCTAGATCCAACTCTGCAGGAGCAAGGGCTAAAGACTCCTACTACAGAGGCAAGAGCTACATCTGCTTCCTGGATGGGGTAAGAAGACTCAATTTCAAGCACAAATATAAACACTGAGAAGATAAATGTCTCTTCTGTCTCAAGAGGGGCCATCAAAGAGGTTACTGACTCTGTAAGTTTATTAAGGACCACAGATCTATTGGGCATAAGCTTGGAATCTACTACAAGTTTATCTCCAAGTTGGGCAAACAGCACATCTGAGAGATTAGACATTTCTGAGCTCACCACAGACAAAGAGGTAGTACACCATTCCACAAACACAGTAGAAGCAACAGTGTGGGCCACAAATTCTGACTATGATCCTCATCTTACTGTCCCATCCCACTCAGAGTCATCCAGGGCCTTATATCCAAAGGATACTACCTCTACCATGGTGAAAACTATTGTTTCCACATCAGCAAACACCTGGCCAGAATCCACAAGGGCTGAAACAGAGCTAGATTATTTCCTGACCACTGAACTGAAGGATTCTGGTACTTACATGGACAGCAACTCAACCACAAAGACAAACATTGTCCCTTCCCCGAGTTCTATTGCTATTACTAAGGAGTCTAGGACAGAAGCTACCACCTCTGACAGAATATTCAGCCAAGGCATACCTCAGTCCACAAGGTCATCAGATATCACCAGGCCTTCTACCCTCCCTGCCATGATAGAATCTGAAAGAAATACCATCACTATGAAAACAGGTCCTTCTGGGACTACATCACTGGCTGTGACTCAAATATTTCTACAGTCAGAAAGAACCACTCTCATGAGCAAAGGTCCTAAAGATGTATCATGGACAGACCTTTCTTCTGTGGAAGAAACCACCTCTCCCTCTTCTCTGGCACTTATCTCTGTCACAAGCTCACCTTCTTTTGCTTTGAAGACATCACCAGGACACAGTCCCTCCTCTACTCTACCTGTGACCTTTGGCTTGGGAAAGACCACAGACATATTGAGGACAAGCTTGAAACCTGATACTAGTTTACCCCCAAATTTGAACAGTACCTCAGGTGAGATACTGGCCACCTACAAAGCTTCCACAGATACAGATGCAGTTTATCCTTCCACAAATACAGCAGCAACAAGTGGAGGGACTACAGGTTCTGGACATGAATCACATCCTCCTGCCCTGGCCCACACACAGCCATCCCAAGCCACATCTCTGGTGATTACCTCTTCAACCAAGTGGGCCATCACTTCTTTCAAATCGATATCTGGCTTCTCTGAGACCACAGAGATTGAGAGAGAGCCAGTGTCCTTTATGAATCCTGGATTTAGGGAGATGAGCACCTCCCAGGAGACCAGCTCTGTTGCAGAGACAAGCATTGTCATTTCCAGTGTGTCCACAGGTGATGCTACTGCTGAGGCCACCAGGATACAAGTCACCTCCTCTAACAGGACATCTACCCCAAGCCCTGCTCACTTCAAAACTTCTCCAAATATACTTACAGAAAGCAGCACCAACTCCTCCACCTTCCTAGTCATGACAGAACCTGCAGGAATGACCATAACCACCCAAGGAGTTTCTTCTACAGCTATAACACAAAGTGCATTCATTTTGGGTACCTCAGCCATGGTCTCCTGGACAGGAACCCACTCAGCTGTGACTCAGGAATTTCCACAGGCAGAGATGATCAAAGGTTCTGAAGATGTGTCATGGACAAGCCTTCCCCCTTCATCTTCCCTAGAACCTATCCTTCCCACAACCTCACCTTCTCCTGTTACTTTCACATTACAAGGGCACAGTACATTCTCTCCTGTTTCTATGACTTCAGATCTCACCTCTGGCCTGGTGAAGACCATGGCAATGTTGAACACAAGCTTAGATTCTGTGACCAGTGAACCTGAAAGTGTGAGCAGTATCTCAGATAAGACACTGGCCACTTCACAATCCACCACCAATCCAGACACAATCCAGTCTTCAACAAACATAGCAGTGACCAATATGGGGACCACTAGTTCAGCACATGAATCACATTCCACTGTCCCAGTCAACTCAGAGCCATCCAAAGCCATGTCTCCAGTGGTTACCTTGTCCACCATCAAGGACACCACCATTTCCACATTGATGCCTGACTCTTCTGAAACTACAAAGATTAAGACAGAGTCAGTTTCCTCCCTGGTTCCTGGACTGAGGGAGACCAGCACCTATCAGGAGAGCACATCAAATTCAGAGACAAACACTGCCCTCTTCAATATGTCCACAGGTGCTGCTACTGAGTTTTCAAAGACAGAATTTCCCTCCTTTGAAGAAACATTAATGTCAGCCTCTGCTAAGTCAACAAGGTCCTCACATATTTCTTCAGAAACCAGCAGTACACACTACTTCTCCTTTGATAATATCTACACACAATACCTTCACTACACAGATGATTCCTTCCAGGGCTACATCACTGGATGTACTTACCTTGGACACATCAACCATAGCCACCTGGGCAGAGACTCCATCAGCTGTGACTCAGAGTTTTACACACCCAGAAATAACCATTCTCATGAAAACTGATCCCAAGAATACATCATGGACAAGCCCTCACTCTGGGCAAGAAACTAGCTCTCCTCCTTCCCTGGCACTTATTCCTTCCATGACTTCAACTTCCCTTGTTTCTTCCACATTGCAAAGGCACAGTCCCTCGTCTTCTTTATCTGTGTCTTCAGTTCCCACCTCTGGACTGGTGAAGACCACAGATATGTGGGTTATAAGCTTGGAAATTTGGACCAGTTCACCTCAAAATTTGGGCAACACAAGTTCAGAAGCCACCACAGATAAAGAGAAAATTCATGCTTCCACAAAAACAGCAGTAACCAATGTGGCAACTGCCAATTCTAGACACAAATCACATTTCTTTGTTCCAACTGACTTAGGATCATCCAAAGCCTCAACTCCAATGATTACCACCTCCACCATGGGAGAAGCCACTCTTTCTCCCTCAACACCTAGCTTCTCTGAGCCAAAGATGGAGACTGAGACAAGTTCTTCCTTGACCCCTAGACTAAGGGAGAATAGCACCTCCATGAACATCAGCTTATATACAGAGTCAAACACTGCTTTTCCCAGTGTGAACACTGGTGCTACTACTGAGGTTTCCAGGACAGAAGTCATATCCTGTAGTGGAATATTCAATCTGGGACCTGCTCATTCTACAACATTGCCACTCATCTCCTCAGAAACCACCACCAGGCTTCTTACCTCCCCCATCATGACAGGATCAACAGAAATGACCATCACCAGACAAACAGGTTCCCCTGGGGCTACATTTCAGGGTACTCTTCCCTTGGACACATCAACCACACCATCCTGGCCATGGACCCCCTCAGCTGTGATGCAGGGATTTCTACACTCAGAGATAACTACTCTCATGAGCAGAGGTCCTGAATATGTATCAAGGACGAGCCGTCCCTTTGTGGAAGTAACCAGCTCTCCACCTTCCCTGATGCCTTTATCTGCCATGACCTCACCTTCCCCTGTTTCCTCCATATTACTGTCCTCTCCTCCTCCTGGCACCTCACTTCTCACCCTAAGCCTAGTGAAGACCACAGACATGTTGGGTACAAGCCTAGAACCTGGAATTAGTTTAGCTTCAAATTTGAGCAGCACCTCAGATGAGATACTGGACATTTCTAAAGACACTACAAATACAGAGATAATCCATCATTCCACATACACAGCAGTGACTAATGTGGGGACCATCAATTCTAGACATGAACTACATTCCTCTGTCCCAACTGACTCAGGACCATCCAAATCCACAACTCCAATGGCTACCTCTCCCATCATAAGGGACATCACTGTTTCTTCCTCAATGCCTGACTCTTCTGAAACTACAAGGATTGAGATAGAGTCAGCATCCTCTCTAATCCCTGGACTGAGGGAGACTAGCCTGTTCCAACAGATGAGCTCAGCCACAGAGGCAATCTCCATCCTTTCTAAAGTGCCCACTGATGGTACTGCTGAGGTCTACAAGATAGAAGTCATCTCTTTTGGCAGGAAATCTATGCCTGGCCCTGTTCAGTTAACAATGACATCAGACATCCCCACTGGAATCAACACCAGACTTTCTACCTCCCCCATTGTGGCAGAACCTGCAGAAATGACCATCACCACCCAAACAGGTCCCCTTGAGGCTACATCACAGGGCACACTTTCCTTGAATATATCAACCTCTCTCTCCTGGGCAGATACCAACTTGGCTGTGAGTCAGGCTTCAGCACACTCAGAGATGATGACTCTCATGAACAGAGGTCCTGAGGGTGTGTTAGGAACAAGCACTTCCTCTGCAGAAGAAACCAGCTTGCCATCTTCCCTGGTGCCTTTACCTGCCATGACCCCACCTTCCCCAGTTTCCTCCATATCACCAGGGAATTGTTCCACCTCTCTTATTCCAGTGACCTCACTTCTAACCCTTGGCCTGGTGGAGACCACAGACATGTTGGGTATACGCTTTGAACCTGGAGCTAGTTCACTTCCCAGTTTGAGCAGCACCTCAGTGGAGATACTGACCATTTCTGAAGGTTCCATAGCTACAGAGGCAACTCACCTTTCTAAAAACACAGTTGTAACTAATGTGGGGACCACCAGTGCTGGACATGAACTATGTTCCTCTGTCCCAATCCACTCTGAGTCATCCATAGTCACATATCCAATGGGTACTGCCTCCTCCATGGAGGAGACTATTTCCACATCAATGCCTGTGTCCTTTAAGACCACAACATTTGTGAGAGAGCCACTTTTGCATCTGATTCCTGGCCTGAGGGAGACAAGCAAAGCTTCAGACTTCAGCTCAGCTACACCCACACACAGGCTTCCATCTCCTCATTCTACTCATCTTTTGATGAGTTCCAGGACTGGTGACACCTATTCTGCAAAAATATCAGTCCCAGACCAGCCTCCACCTTTGCAGTTCACTGAAATCCCAATGGAAACTGTCACCCACTCTTATGCCTCTGTCTCTGCCACAAGGTCACCTAGCATAACCCCCTTCCAAGAATCCAAGATTTCTGTGCCTGTATCAGAAAGTACCCATCATTTAAGCACAGGTGTTCTGTCTTCAGTTGAGACTATTCCAGCTGACACAGCGATACCTTCTCTGTCAGAATCCACAGCTTCCTTTCCACCATCTGAAATTCTAAGTACCAGCTCAGCAACCTTCTCATTCAACCCATTTTCTAGAACAGAATTAGGCCCCGGAGATGCTACTATGTCCACCATTGCAAGAAGCCTACCTTCATCAGCTTCAACACCATTCCCCCCTTCACCCTTCACTACCACTGACTCTTCAACCAGCTCAACCCCCCATGGGATTACTTCCTCACCAGCCACCACACATACAGTAGACACCAACCTTGGGGCAGAGGTCAGCATTGCTGAAGGACCCTTGGTTATGGTCAGTACTCTGGAGACTTGGACCCAGGCAGTCAGGACATCTTCATCGCCCATTATGGATACCAGAATAACAGAGAGTGTTGACTTGGGAACAGTGAAAAATACTTCTCAAGTTTCTCCACATTCAACACAGTTGACAAGTAAGGATCCACAGCTCTTATACACTCCCATTATTCAGGACTCATAGAAAATGGCTCTTTTCCTGAGAGGTAAAAAGGAGTTAATTAGGAATTTATTACCACATCAACAATTCTTTTAGCTAATATTTGTCAATCTTTCCTCAGTTCCAGGCAGTGAGCTACACATTGGGGAAACAAAAATAAATAAGCAAGTAGTTGGATAGATGCTCTAACATTACTGCTCATGCTTATGATGATGACTATAATAATAGCAAATGTTTATAAAACACTTATTTTGTTTCAAAAACTGTTCTATTAAGTAATTTAATCTTTGTTGGAACACAATTTGAAGAAGGGAATTACAGATGAATAAACTGAGGCACAGGTAAGTGATAAGGACTCAGACTACATGGCACTAGGAACCCATGTACTTAACCATTAGGCTATGCAGGAGTGGTCAG
This sequence comes from Craseonycteris thonglongyai, assembly GCA_004027555.1. Lineage (NCBI taxonomy): Eukaryota > Metazoa > Chordata > Mammalia > Chiroptera > Craseonycteridae > Craseonycteris > Craseonycteris thonglongyai. The sequence goes on along the minus strand of PVKE010016527.1, from coordinate 8,853 downwards.
AGAGGTAGAAGGAAAAGCAAGAGATCTTGGCACTACAGAAGCCATAGGAAGGAAGAGCTTTAGGAAGGAGTGACCAGTTCTGTCAAATGCTACAGAATAGCCAAATTGAAATGAGGTGAGAGTTTCTCTGACAACAGAGGGGTCCTCAGGGGTTTTAATAAAGGGGAGTATTAGTGAGTTGTAGAGGACTAGAATGACAGATAAAATAATACATAGATACAAGGGAGGGAGTCCCCTTTTGAGTTGAGCATTGATAACGTATCAAAAGTAGGGGAAAGGTGAAAGTAAAAGGTGAACAAGTGAAAATTGAGGGAGCAAAGTACCTATAGATGTGGGGAGAACCCCAGGCCTAGACTGAGAAACACCACCTTCAAGACATCAGTAGTTAAGGGAGGGAACCTCTTGGGGAGTCCATTCCTCTGAAAAGTTGAATTTGGCCCCAACTTTTTGTTCAGGACACAAGTCCACAGAAGTCCTGCACCTACTTCACTAGATAATATCTACAAAAAGATGACTTGATTAACTCTCAAATGAGTTTGAACAATTCACAATAAAGTTATGCAGAGTGGTAGCTATTGACCCAGGTCTTAAAACATGGCTTAGTGTTTACTTCATGAGTGTTCAGTAAGCAAGTTATGAGTGAGATGGTAAGAAAGTAGGAGTGTGGTTGAATGGATGAAAGGATGAAAGGAAGAATGGAGATGTGGATAAATGAGAGAAGAAAGAATAGTTGTATAAAAGGAAGAAAAGAAAAGGTGGGTGGATAGAAAGAAGAATGAAAAGAAAGAAAGGTAGATGGAAGGGAGGATTACAGAGAAATAAAGATTGAAGTAAAGAGAGATAAAAAATTAAAGGGAAAGGAAAGAGGAAATGTAAAAGGAAGGATGCAGGTAAGAAGAAATGATAAAGAAAAAGTTGGAACAATGGAAGAAGAGATGGGTAGGTATAGGGATGGATGAATCTATGGGTGGATGAATGGATCTATGATGGGTGTGCCTGCTTAAGGTACAGAGCTCTGGCTCAAGTTCATATTAATGGACTTGAAAAAAATTGAGTTTCATGGTCATTAAGTGGATCCATTTAGATAGTGCTCTCTTCCTGGATGAGATGAGTTACCTCAGGTTTCTTCTCACCTCCAGGGACTGATAGCATCACAGAGCACATCACAAAGATGCCAAGTGAATCAGCACATGGAAGTTCCAAAGGACAAGTTTGGGTTCCTCTGGCATCCATGTCACCTGCTAGTTCTACAGGTAGGTTCAAATTTGCTTACTTCTTAGTATTCTGACTTGTGGCCTTTTTTCCTGTTTCAGGGAGATGAAACCTTTGTTTCAGAGAGAAAGAATTAGATGTGATTGTCATGGGCTTTTCTGTCTTAGCTGGATCTTTGTCTAATAGTAACAAGGTGGATGTTAGCACTTTTCCTTCCCTCATAACATGCTGAGTGAGTTTAGTTCAAGGTTGGATATGTCAGCTTCACAAATCTGACTCAATTTAACTTAATTCTGAAAATGCTTTTAACCAACATTTGTTCATCTTTCCTCAGTTCCAGGCAGTGAGCTACACACTGGGGAAACAAAGATAAACAAACAAGTAGTTGGATGGATGTTTTAACATTACTGCCAATGCTTATTATGATGATAACAGCAAATGTATGCTAGAGACTATGCTATAAGCTGAGGAAGCACTGACAAAAATACTTTGGCTTTGCACCCATATTGTTCTCAGTTCAGTAGGGACAATGGACAGCAAAGGAACAAAGTAATTATGATGCAACTTTACAGTGAAAGGTTTCATGGAGGGTGTAGTATTTGAATTGGGTTTAAAAGGATGAATAGGAGTTGATCAGGAAGACAAAGAGAGTTGATGTAGACATTCCGAATAGAAGAAAAAGCCATATACTAAGGCACAGAGAGGAGTAAAACCGAATATCTGGAAGCCTCAAATAATTCACTTTTGCTACAGTGTGAAATATACGGATAGACTGGTGGGAGGTAAGACTGGAGGCATGAGCAAGAAAACAACATTCAAACAGCCTCTAAGCCGTGGTAATGCTTGGATGCCCTTTAACAAAAGGACAATGAAGTTTGTATCAAAAAATTTGGCAAAAAAATTGTTACCAACCAATGTAACCTCATTAAATTTAACAACAACAACAAAAAAATTTGGCAGATAGGTTTCTTCTTCCTAGAGAGTCGTAACATGCATAAGACTATTAAAGGCTCTGAGAAATTCTATTGTAAAGGAACTTGCTTAACATTAGTTAACCCAGGGTTTACTAGGGGTGTCCAAACTTTTGGCTTCCGTAGGCCACATTGAAAGAAGAAAAATTGTCTTGGGTCACATGTAAAATACACTAACACTCACAATAGCTGATGAGCTTAAAAAGAAAAAAAAAATGGTTTCCAAAATATCTCACAGTGTTTTTAAAAAGTTCACGAGTTTGTCAGGCTTCATTCAAGGCTGTTCTGGGCCACCTGCAGCCCGTAGGTTGTGGGTCGGACAAGCCTGGTTTACACAATTATTTGACTACATGGTTTCCTATGAAAGATACCTAGTAATATTTACCAGTATTATTGTTCTGCCTGAGGGTTTAAGAGGTACAGGTTTCTATAGCAAGGGGCCCTCCTCACTGCATGGCTAAAAGTTAGAGCTCCTCCGTGTACATTAAGTCACTCCCAAGTTTTTTAGAGATCAGACTATTTTATCAGTACATTATGGATGCTTTTTGCAAGACTCAGGCTTTGAACAGAGTCACCCCTAGTCAGGTTATTAGTCTTATTATGTGACCCAGGTATCATTGGTTGGGTCCCCAGAAACAGACTTGAGTTAAGGAAATGGGACAAGTAGTTTATTTTAGGTGGAGCATGGTCCTAGGAAGCACTGGAGAAGACAAGGAGAGGATGTCAATGCAAGGTACGTTTGGAGCAGGTCATAGGTGTGGGCGTCAGAGTGTCAATACCACTGGGGGCCTCTGAGAGGTAGCATAGGACATCTCAGCACCATCCTGTCTAAGGAGTGAAGTGCCACGGTGTTTACCATCTAGCTTCCTTTCATTGTTGATTGTGGGCTTCTTGCTCTTGGAGGTGAAAGCCCTCAGCACTTCTGGCCTGCCCGACACACAGGCTGACTCCTAGTTCCTAGGTGTGGAGTCACAGGGGTGCCATGGGGGTTGCTGTACTGCAACAGTAGGTGCTTATAGAGTATGAGTGTGGCACTGACACATCAGGTCACAGATCACTAGGCTTCAGATGAAAACTAATATTTAGATAACAAAGTTTATGTGGTATAGCAGGGGATAGTCATTGACTCCTTTCGATACAGAGCAGTTTCTCAACCTCAGCACTAATGATATTTTGGGCAGCTGATTATTAGTTATGGGCGTTATTCATGCATTATAAGATGTTTAACAGTATCCATGGCCTCTACTCACTAGATGCCTGTAGCACCCTCCACATATGTACAGTTGTGACAGCCAAAGATGTCTCCCAACATTGCCAGTGCCCCTTGGGAGTAAAATTGTCCCAGGCTGAGAACCATTGAACCAGAGAATTGTTAAGATCCGCCAAGATGGAGTTTTTCCCTCATGCCCTTGTTTTTCCATCCCGGATTCCACAAGATCCTGAAATTCAATTAGGAAATTAGTATATAGTGGTTATAAGCATGGGTTTAGAATGCAGACAAAACTGTATTCACATTGCCACACCATCAGTCAGTAGCTGTGTGACCTTGGCAAATTATGAGCTCCCAGTTTATGTTTTCCTCTTCTGCAAAATATCAGTAATAGGGTATACATTCAGTGTTCTTTTGACGATCAAAGAAAGAAAGCATTCCAGGTGCTTTGCAATTGCTCACCATCATCATTATCATCATCATCACCATCATCATCATCATCATCATCATAAAATGCATACAAAGTACTTTATAGTGTCTACTTTCAAAAATATGTTTTTTCAGAGTATTCTCAGCAACACAGGGACATGGCTCTCCCATCAGAGTCAAAATCCCTTTGAGTTTGCCTCCCTCCCTGCAGCAAGCTCCAGTAAGCTTTCTGGCCTCTATAGAGAAGCCTCCAGGTAGTTTTCCTTATTCCTGGGAACCATTTTTTTGAAGCCCTGGTCAGTAGCTGCTGTTTCAGCCAATTCCATTTTACTCATCCTCGGGCAGAATCCAGGCACCTTGGCAGCTGGTGTGGTTCCTGGCAAATTTAATTCAGTAAACATGTATTTTGTGGCAGAAGTTTAAAAAATCAGGAGTAGTAACAACAGTAGGTAGTAGCAACAATAGTAGTAACAGTGGTAATGGTAGATAATAGCAGTGGTAGTAGTAATAGTAGTAATGATAGCAGCAATGACAGATAGCAGCAGTGGTAGTAATAATAGTAGCAATGATAATAATGGTAGGTAGTAACAGTGGTAGTAGTAACAGTAGTAGCAACTATAGTAATGTTAGGTAATAGTAGTGGTGGTAGTAACAGTAGTAATAACATCAGCAATGATAGGGAGCAACAGTGATAGTAGTAACAGTAGCAGAAATAATAGTAATAGTAGATAATAACAGTGGTAGTAGTAACAGTAGTAGCAACCATAGTAATTGTAAGTAATATCAGTGGTGGTAGTAACAGTAGTAATAACAATAGTAATGGTAGGTAGTAGCAGGGGTAGTAGCAGTAGTAGTTGCAGTGGTAATAGCAAATAGTAGCAATGATAGTAGTAACAGTACTAATAACAGTAGTAATGGTAGATAGTAGCAGTGATATCAGCAATAATAATAGTAGTAGGGGATGCCGGGATGGCTCAGCAAGTTATGCACTTGCTTTGCAGCCCTAGGGCCAGAGGATCAAATCCCAGCCCTGGCATGTGTGGACCCACATGCTGAACTGGGGTATGCTTCCCATGCAGGAGGCCACAGTTTAGTTCTTGCTCCCCAGTTCGAGGGGGTGTGCTTTCCATGGGGGAGGCCCCCAGCCCAGCTCCCGCCCTGTGTGGCATGCACCCACCTATGTGCAATGAAACTATGTTGAAAACTGATGATGTACAACTCTGGAGACTTCTCTGGGCCCTCTCCCTTCTCTCTGCCTCTCTCTGTCTTTGTCAAAAACAATAAAGTCAATCTTAAATAATAGTAGTAGATGGTAGCAGTGGTAGTAATAACAGTAGTAATAGATGGTCACAGTAGTGGTAACAGTAATAATGTGAAATGGGAGGCACTGTACTTGGTGCATTTTAATCAACACTCTGAGGTGCCCACTGTACTTTATAGATGAGAAAATGGAGGTCTAGCAAGACCTGGTAACATATTTAATTAGTAGAAGAGGGGAAGCTGGGATGGCTCAGCAGGTTAAGTGCTTGCTTTGCAGCCCTGGGGTTTGAGGATCAAGTCCTGGCCCTGGCCCATGCGGATGCATATGCTTAAGTGGGGTGTGTTTCGCACGTGGGAGGCCTGCAGTTCGGTTCTTGCCAGGGTGAGCTTCCCATGTGGGAAGCCTCTGGTTCAGCCTCCAACTCACTGACTGTGTTTCCCATGCAGGAGGCCCTTAGCCCATTTCCCACGCTGCATGGCCCCTGCCCACCTGTGTGGAACAAAACCATGTTGAAAATTGATGACATACAACTATGGAGACTGCTCTGAGCCTTCCCTCTTCTCTCTGTCTCTTTCTGTCTTTGTCTTTCTCTCTCTGTTAAAAGCAATAAAATAAAGAGTAATTAGTAGAAGAGCCAGAATCAGTGTAGGACGAACTTATTCCAGAGCCCAAATGCTTAAGCACATTGACACATGACCTCTCTCAAGTAAGAGGAGACCTGCCTATGTATATAACCATCTATGGATTCATTTATTCATTCATTCAAATATTCATGGATTCATTTATTCATTCATTCAAATATTTGTTGAGCACCTATATTATATGCCAAGCAGGCATACATTGCTAGCTATTGTCAAGGATATGGTGAGGCACAGTGCAGGTTCAGAGAGGATAATAAAGAGAGAATGAGAAGGAGAGATGAATTTTGACATGGATTTGAAAAGGTAGATTTGAGGTGGAGTTTGAGGTATGACAGACAGTAAAGAATGTGATGAGAGGTGGGCATGGTGAGCAGAGAAAATAGCTTGAACAAAGACTCACAGACTGGAGTATACAGAAAACATTTGGGAACAGGGAGTGGTCAAGAATCCATGGAGGAGTCATAGCCCAAGATGAGACAGGGAAGGCAGGGGAATGCCAATCAGTTCCTTTTCCCATTCTAATAGCATTGCAGGCACATCCAGGCCAGAAACAGTTCTCTCCCTTTCCTCATATAGATAGAAAATAAGCTCTTGCCAGTCCAGTAGGTGGTTATCATTGTGTCCAAATTGTGTATATATCCCACAATTCACAGGACGACGATCAGGAGGCACAGAGAGGGCAGAGACCACCAGCACAACAATTTTGACCACCAGAGTCTCTCCTCCTGTTGTTGGAATGCTGACTCTCCTCAGGACATCAGGTAAAATGGCCAGCACAAGCACAACAGAAGTGACCAGCACAATCCCAGATGTTTCCTCTGATATTCTGGAGATGACAGACTCCTTGGTCACCAGACATGGAGCAGAGACCCGCACAGCAGTTTCCAGGACAACCCCATCTATGTTCAATAGAGAATCAGACACCACACCTGCACTGGTTTTTAGTTCCAGGGCAGAGACCAGTCCAGCTGTTCCAACTCTGACTGTTTCCTTTGGTGAGCCAGAGGAAATCTCAACCCCATGGGTCACTCATCCTGTGGAGACCAGCCCAGCTGTTTCCAGAGCAAGCCTGACTGTTTCTCACAGTGAAACAGACAGGACACCTCCAATGGCTACCAGTTCTGGGGAGAAAGTCAGCTCAGTTGATCCAAAGCGAACTGTCCTACTTGGTGTACCAGGGATGGTGACTTCACTGGTTACTAGCCCCGAGACAGAGGCAAGTATGGGAATTCCAACTCTGATTAGTTCTACAGAGGAACCAGAGACCACATCCTTTTGGGTCACCCATTCTGGGACAGAAGCCAGTTCAATGAATCCAACTGTGATGGTCTACCCTGGTGAGATAGACACAACAGCCTCATGGGTCACCTATCCTGGGACAGAAGCCAATTCCATGGTTTCACCATTGACTCTGTCCCCTGCTGATACTGATACCACCTTGACTGTCTCCCCTGGTGAGACAGTTACAACAGCCTCATTGGTCACCCATCATGAGACAGAAGCCAGTACCATGGTTTCACCATTGACTCTCTCCCTTACTGAGACTGATACCATTGCCTCATCAGTTACCCATCCTGGAACAGAAACGAATTCCATAGTTCCAACCTGGACTGTCTGCCATGGTGAGACAGTTACAACAGCCTCATTGGTCACACATCTTGATGCAGAAGCAAGTTCTATGGTTCGAACTTTGAAGGTCCTGCCTACTGAGACAGAATCAACAGCCTTAAGGGTCACAAATCCTGGGACAAAAGAGAGTTCTATGGTTCCAACTTTGAAGGTCCTGCCTCCTGAGACAGAATCAACAGCCACATGGATCGCCCATCCTGGAACACAAGCTAGTTCCACAGTATTACCTTTGACTGTCTCTCCTGCTGAGACTGATACCACAGCCTCATGGATCACCCATCCTGAGACAGATGCCAATTCCTTGGTTCCAACATTGAGTGTCTCTTCTTCTAAGACAGATGCAACAGATTTAGGGGTCACCCACCCTGGGACAGAAGGCAGTTCCATGTTTTCCACTTTGACAGTCTTCCCTGCTACGACAGATACAGCAGCCTCATTGATCCCCCATTCTGGGACAGAAGCCAGTTCCATGGTTCCAACATTGACTGTCTCTTCTGCTGAGACTGATGGAACAGCTTCAGTGGTCACCAATCCTGGTACAGAAACCAGTACTATGGTTCCAACTTTGACGGTCCTACCTGGTGAGACAGAATCAACCGCCTCATGGGTCACTCATCCTGGATCAGAAGGCAGTTCCATGGTTCCAACTTTGACAGTCTTCCCTGGTGGGAAAGATACAACAGCTTCGCGGGTCCCCCATCCTACAACAGAAGTCAATATTTTGGTTCCAACATTGAGCGTCTCATCTGCTGAAACAGATACAACAGACATAGGGGTCACCCATCCTGGGACAAAAGCTAGTTTTATGGTTTCTCCTTTGACTGTCTCTCTTGCTGAGACAGATACCACAGCATCATGGGTCATCCATCCTGGGACAGAAACCATTTCCATGGTTTCTACCCTGACGGTCTCTTCTGCTGAGGCAGGTACAGTGGCTTCAGGGGTCACCAATCCTGGCACAGAAGCCAGTTCTATGGTTCCAACTTTGAAGTTCCTGCCTGGTGAGACAGAATCTACAGCGTCTTGGGTCACTCATCCTGGGTCAAATGCTACTTCCCAGGTTTCAACTTTGACTGTTTCTCCTGCTGAGACTGATACTGCAGCGTCATGGGTCACCCATCCTGGGGCAGAAATCAATTCCATGGTTCTAACCTCCACTGTATTCCCTGGTGAGACAATTACAACAGCACCATTGGCCACACATCCTGGAACAGAGGCCAGTTCTATGGTTCCAACATTGGTGGTTTTACCTGGTGAGACAGAATCAACAGCCACATGGGTTCCCCATCCTAGAACACAAGCTAGTTACACGGTTTTACCTCTGACTGTCTCTCCTGCTGAGACTGGTAGCAGTGCCTCATGGGTCACCCATTCTGAGACAGATACCAATTCTTTGATTCCAACATTGCGTGTCTCTTCTGCTAAGACAGATGTAACAGACTTAGGAATCACCCATTCTGGAACAGAAGGCAGTTCCATGGTTCCCACTTTGAGTGTCTC